>JASDQU010436661.1:61660-81320 GCA_032191745.1 Picea mariana
ATGTAGATAATACTTATCATATAAAGAAGAAGAGGTTTTTACCCTGTATGGGTTTCCTCGGGAAATATCTGTCTCTGTGTTTCTCATATATGTGACTGATGTTGAATGTGCCATTGTTTATTTCCCTGCATTATTGTGATCATCATTGAGTGCCTTGTAAAGATTTTAAAATAAGCATAATTTCTTAAGCACGGTGACAACTGATTCACCCCGCCCTCTCAGTTGTCCAACACCAATTGCACCAGTTAATAGGCAGTCAATGATAGTTGACCGCCAAGCGAAAGCTATAGTCCCTAGCCAAGGCATGGACTAATACAGATTCCCCTTCATGAATGTAGCAATGGTATCATTATGGGATCTCATGATATGTATGGACAACGTTTTATAGTTTAACCATGCATCAATAAATAACTTAATGAAAGTCAAACTTTTCATACATTTTCTCATAAAATCTTGCAACATAGAGTGGTCGTTAAACACACGAAGAGAGTATACACATATCTTACTATTTTTTTAATAAGATGCTTATGTTCATTAACAATTAATAAATAAGTAGTTTAAACAACTACCAAAAAAAGGGTTTTCAAAACATGGCTTATTAGATGCTTATGTCCATTAATAGTTAATAAATAAGTTGTTTAAACAACTACCCAAAAATGGGTTTTAAAAAATGGCTCATCATCAAAACATAATCACTTTAAAATATCACAATGACATAGGTCTATGTTTATAACAAATAATAATAATTAACATAAAGGTGCAACATATTTACAAAAATCAAGTTTCTCAGGTTAAAAATAACATAAGAGTCGAGAGTGCTAGGGTTTTTAATCAACTTCAGATTTTGATGGTGGTGGTTGGAAGAGGGAGTCCAACTCCCTCCTACAGAAACATCCTAGTTCCCTCGAATTGAGATAGAAACCAAACTTATGTTGTGGGACTGGGAGGGGAGGGAAACTAAGAGGAAGAAATTCAGAACGATACTCAGGGTAATCTAGTACAAAAATAGTCTCTTCCATGAAGTTCAAATCGATGCATTCCAAAGACAGTAGAAATACCTAAATATGAAGTCACCGCGTCAAAGATAGGAGAATGTATCCAGTTTATGCAGGATCACACATTCATTGGCAAGTTCAAGAGATCTGGAATGGTGGATAAAAATCATCTAGAATCCAAAAGGACAAGTATATTTAAAGCTAGTTTCCAAACAATTTTTTATAGCGATTTTTTCCAATCTAGAGGACCGGGATAGAGTCTTTGAAAACAACTCTTATTTTTTCAACTCAACAGGTCTCTACCTTCTCCCTTGGATGGAAAAAACTATCCTAGACAGAGAGGACTTCTTGGCTTCTTCGGTGTGGATACGCCTATATTCATTTCCCCAAGAATTTTGGGAAGTTGAGACTCTCGAAGGAATAGAAAATGCCCTAGGCTCATTTGTGAAAATTTTAGAAGTAACCAAGCAAGCCTGATACACATCATAATCTCGTATCTGTGTTTACATTAAAATTTCCAAAGCTCTGCCAAAATCCATTTGTTTGAGCTATCAAGACTAAGAATGGCTTCAAATTATTGATTATGAACACATTCCATTCTGATGTCGGAGATTCCATGAACATGAACATTGCTTTAGAGATTTCCCCCTGAACATACCGCTGCCACTAGTGAATAATACTTCGTTGAAAGATACATAAGGTTTTGAGAAAGTATCAAAAAGAAAAAGACCATCCAAATGGCCTATAGTGCCCCAGGGTCACAAAGTGATTAAAACCAGCAATAGATTTGAGATATTATCCCAAAATCTATATGACCAAAACAACGACTCTAGAGAGGAAGCCCATAAACAACAACCAACAATGATGGAAAATGTCACAAGCGATACCAAGGAGGAGCAGGTTAAGAGTAGGAAAACAATAAACAAGAATACTCCAGAAGAAGTGATGCGAGAAGAGGACATGCAAGATGGCAGTGCAGACCAAGGAGAATCGAATGATGAAGAAGAAATGGAATTGGGCGATCTAGATCTTCAATCAATTGCAACGACCTGGGATAAACAAGATCCCATCTCTATCCTGGACTAACAGATTCATATTCTAATAGATGCACTAATCATAAATAGAGAATGAAAAAGTTCATCTCAGAAAGGTAAGCACTTGGCATCATCCTCACTAAAGGTTAAATCCAATTCCACCAAAGATGGTTCCAAAATTTCCAAGGAAGAGAAAAAAAGAGGGAGGATAAGCAAAAAATAACTACTTTAGGAGGTAGGAGAACTACTGGTAAACTCGAGGCAGATAACACTGATGAAGGAAAAATACCCACCCAACCCCCTAATATCTCATGAATATAGTAACTTGGAACATCATGGGCCTGAATGGAAAGACTAAACATAGGCTTCTCAGAAATAAAATCCTCAAAGAACAACCCACAATAATCATGCTTCAAGAAACTAAATGTAGCAGTGATCTGATTTCAATTTTAGGCCCTATAATTTGGAAGGGCTCCACTGCATGGCTTTGTGGCTCACCCAAATTTCTAGAACACAAGAGTAACTAATTATTATACTATAGATATATAACATAAAACTATTTGATGCTAAACCTAGATTTATTTTCATGTATGTTAGTCTACCTATGATTATCATAACAATGATTAGTTTGATAAATTCTCAGTTGCACTAAAGTTCAATGCAATACATAGATTACAATACATATATTAAATATGCAAGATAATACATGTGTTTGGTGAAGATTCTCTACAGAGACAATACAACAAAAGAAAGTGTAACAAGAAAATGAGCACAAGAAGAAAATTAGCTACACATGAAATCTTAGGCCTAGATATAACAGTTCAAAATAAATCTATGAATATATAGATCGATCCCATGACCAAAGGTGCCTACATTTATTTTTTTAATGCAAGGAATTAGATTATGATAACCTAGATATAAGTATGGTGATGCACATCATACGATTACATTATCTGCAAAGGTTGTAAGCTTGGAGAGCTTCATATCGGATTCAAATTCAAGAAAACAATTATAAACAGAGCATACTCAGTAAATGGAAGGAAGAATGTATTAATTATTTGGCTTCATTAAAAAATTAACCAGAATTTAAATAAACACTAAAGTTTTCAACAATCAAAATGAAATGTGTGGTAACGATGTCGCTCTAAGCATTGTATTCACACAAATAATATATCAATCACATAAATTAATAAAAATATTAATTAGTGATAATAAATTCAACTTGCATGTATTAAATTCTAGAATAATGAACAAGTTACTAATATAACAAATTTTGGAAAAGCACCATTACAAAATGGTCGATTGTTATATCTAAAGTATGTTTTATATAAAAGAAGCCCATTGTTGTATTCCATTTAATAAGATTTTGCATAATATTATTGATGATGATGATGATGATGATGATGATTAACGTCCACTAAGACCTAATTGGTCTATCAGACCTTAAGAGGGTAAGTGATTACTTGTGATTCTTTATAATTTTGTTTCTGTGCTCGAAAAGCATTAAGAGAAGCTTTCCAAGATCACCATACTTTTGTTGAGTTAAGAGGTTAGGAAGGTTGGTAGTGTGATCAATATTTTGAAAATGAGATCTAATATTGGTATAGGCTGGACAATCTAAGAGAAAGTGCTTTTCATCTTCAACCTTCTTAGTGTCACAAAGGTGACACACTCCTTCATTCCTCTGTCACATGAGATCTTGCTCAAGAAAAAGATTAATAGAATAATCTACTCTATCATTTTTATTTTCTTCCACCATGGAGGGTTTATTGGGTGTGTGAGAACAATTTTCCTCAAGAGAGACAAGCTCAAGACCAAACTTTCTATACTCAGACCTCATTGGGGACATGCACTGAAAAAAAACCCGATCAAGAGCAACCTGCTCTAAAACCACTGATCCAGATTATTTTCGGCACGAAATAAGAGTGGAGATATAATAACGAAATGTATAGAGATATATCAGATATCAAATAATATAACATAGATTTATCATATATATAACCATAAAAACAGAGATACATTAATACACAATTTCTATTAATGAGTGAAATGTACAAGACTGTAAAAATACATAGTGAAAGACTCGCTAGAATGGTGGAAGCTTATCTCTAAGAAGAGATGTAATGAATACTCACATTCACAAGAAAATTATCACAATGAGGCTCTAAAGGCCTTTTTAACATAAACAAAATCCAAAACCCTAACCCTGGAAGATGAAAAGACAACAATTTTGTGGACCTCGTTTTGGGTAGTTTGGTGTATCAACTTCCCGGGGGCGTAACTTTGGCATACGATCTCCGTCTGGGGTGCATGATAAATCATTGGAAAGGTATCTTCGAGGAGATTCATTTTGGGGGCTCAATTATAGCCTTCAGATATTATTGATGTGATTGATCCCCAAAAACCTTCATTTAATCCCTCAAAATGGCCCCAGAAGTTTAGGAATCGAAAAACTGCTAAAATAGGAAATTTCCAGAAGACTGTTTGGAGCCAGTTGGAATTGGTGGGTGGCCACCAATATCCACCTGGATCACATCCCCTCCTGAATCTCTTCTTCAACTGCATAGTTGAAATCTCTCTAACAACTACAACTCTTGGAATGCCTTGAATCTTGCCTTGCTTCCCTTCCTCATCTAGACATGTGATTGTCTTGTTGTAATAGTCTAGGACGACATGATGCTTTTCCAACCAATCCATGCCAATTAGATAGTTATACTAAACCAATGGTATGATGTTTACATCTACCTTCATGTTGATTCCATTCATGTGTATTTGACAATCTTTAACCAACTCATTGATCTTTCTCTTATCCCCCGTGGCTAGCTGAACCAACCAATATTTCTTATGCTTGCTCATTTGCAAGTGAAATATTTCAAAAATGTTAGCATTTATGTAACTATGGCTAGCTCTAGAATCAATTAAAATTGTTATGGGATGGTTATCAATCTTATCTTCCCCTTCAATCATGGGGGATTGATATTCTTCCTGCTTGTTGTCCAAGGCTGCATAAATCCTTGGCATACTTCCTCCTATGTCTCCTACTATTTCAACCTCCTGAATGTTGTGTAAAGTCCTCATTATTTCTCCTTTACGAGGGAAGTCCTTAGATAAGTGATTCCCCCCATATCCCCAGCATTGAACGGGCTGGTGCCTTGGTCTTTTCCTAAATGAATCTACATTATTTTGATCATTTTGGGCTTCCTAGCCTTGCTGACTTGATTGGGAGTTATTTCTGAAAAAGGGTGGCTTAAAACCTTGCTGCCTTTGATCCTTTTTCTCTTTCATCCTATCATTCCAAGTCTTTTGGAACACTGGAATTCCTTTTCTTTTCTCATAAAGGTGCCTTGCTCTCCTTATGGTTTCCTCCAAGGTCTTGGGGTTTCCATATTGAATCTTGTCACTATGGAAGGAGGGTAACCCACTTAGAAACCTTTGGATTTTAACCTTCTCATCCTTGATGAAGTCAACATACTTAAAAAAATCAAAGAACCGCTTCTCATATTTCTCCATTGTCATGGTTCCCAACCTGAGTTCAAAGAGATCTTTCATCTTTCTCTCATAGTAATTCTCAGACAAATATTTCTTTTGGAAATATCCTTTGAATTTTCTCCATGAGATTCTCTTCTCATCGAGGTTCTTGGATTTCTTAAGTTGATCCTACCACATGGATTCCTTTCCTTGCAAGTGGTAAGTGGTAATCCTAGCTTCTACCCGGGAAGGGTAGTCATGCAGTTGGAAATATTTCTTCGTTTACAAAAACCAAGCCTCTGTTTCTTCTCCTTTCATGTGCCAACCATTGAAAGTAGGTGGATTTATTTTCCTCAGTTCATGTTGCAAGATGTCTGCCTCATGCTTTCTTCTTGGCCTTCAAACGTGAGACACACTTGGGATGCTTCCTGGTCCTGAAATTACATGAGTTCTTCTAGTGGGCTTCCTTGGAGAATGATCGAGCCTGCTCATTCTTCTTGATTGCCTATCATTTCCATGATCATCCCTTTTTTTGTGGGATCTAGATGTTGATACTCGTCTAGCACTAGATTCTTGCTTGGTGCCAGAATCTTTGTTAACTTGCTTATGCAACATGTTCAAGCTCTGAAGTATCTCTTCCCGACCCTTCATAATCCTTTCATTATTAGCCCTATATATTTTCACTTCCGTATGCAGACTTCTCATAGTGACATGCTCTTTCCTATATCTTCTTCCATTTGACTCTAGCTCAGCATTCCCCATGCTGATATGCAGACCTCTGAACTCTTCCCCATGGATGTAAGATCCTTGAGAATCTTACATGATTTTATTTCTCATATAAGAACTAAGTTTCTTTCTGTACCTCTAATTCTGCAAAATTTGCAGCCAACAAAATGTTTTAGGCTAAAATAAACAACAAGATCCATGAAATTATGAACAATTATGTTCCCATAATGTATCATAATTCTTTCTCTCATGAGTTCGCCCAATTTTTTTTAACAATTAGATTATATTTCCATCTATTCAGACTCATGGACTCATGGACTCACAGATTTGCAGACTCACTAAAGCATAATTCTTCCTTTCATACGTTCATTAGAAAAGTCTCAACACTTAACCATAATTATTCCTTTCATAAGTCCATTTGAAAAGTCTCAACACTTAGATTATTTTCTAACTTTACAGACTCGCGGACTCACAGACTCATAATAAGTCCAACACTTAGCCATTTTTCCAACTTTGCACACTCGCGGACTCACAGACTCACAGGCTCATAATAATTACAACACTTAGTCGTTTTTACCTTTGTGAACTCGCAGACACATGGAATCATAGAATCATAATAAGTCCCAACACTTAGCCATTTTTTTAACTTTGCAGACACGCGGACTTGCAGACTCACGGACTCATAATAAGTTCAACACTTAGCCGTTTTTACCTTTGCAGACTCATAGAATCACAGACTCACAAACTCATAATAAGTCCCAACACTTATCCATTTTTATAAATTTTCAGAGTCGCGGACTCACGAACTCACATAATCATAATAAGTCCAACACTTAGCAGTTTTTACCTTTTCAGACTCATGGACTCACAGACTCATAATAAGTCCCAACACTTATCCATTTTTCTAACTTTGCAGACTCGTGGACTCGCAAAATCAAAGACTCATGGACTCATAATAAGTCCAACACTTAGCCATTTTTACCTTTGCGAACCCGTGGATTCATGGATTTACAGACTCACGGACTCTCATACAAATTTCCAATATCTTACTGCAATCTCGTGGGACTGACAGTTGGTCTGCCACATGGCTCCACATCACCTGCCAACTGTAATCAGGTCCAACATGTACATTCCAGCATGGAAGCACACATATTTCTTCTATCACATCGTCTAATACATGGAATCCATGCCATGATGATGTCATCATATGGAAAAACACCCAAAATTTTCCGATTTTCCTATTTTTGAAATTTCCAAAGGGGTTCAATTCGTCACATTACCCATGAAATTTATCTCAATCTTACTGCTGTAATTTCAACAACGAATTTTAGACATCCTTTTTTCGGCATTACGTCAAACAATTTTTCTGCATAGTCTATAATTTTCACTTCTGTGTTCCACTAATTTGCCCATCGAGGCTCAGTGTTGAAAATTGGGCTCTAATACCACTTTGCAACATACCCAACCACCATGGTTGGGTCACGCCAGCTAAAAATTTCTCTTTATCAGCTTTGATACCATTTTAGTAATATGTGCAGAATACACATAACACAAAACTTTTGCTAATTAAAGCCATTCTTTTGTTGTTATTCATTTTCCCATAGCCTACTACAATTTATAAAATATTTAGCTACATCAATAACCATAAAACATATGCATCTGAAGCATGCTAATAATCAATAAGAGATACAACTAAATTGTTCCTTACAACAACATATAAATCATTCTCATTCACACAGAGTTCATGCACAACAATAACACATGTAAATAACTCAGTACAAGATTAAACACTTATCTTAAACAAGAATCGTGCAACTGGCTTCTTGGGATGGAYGTTCCGCCCAACCGTAGAYTGACTATTCCAAATATCAACAACCATTCACCCCCGAGATGAGGCTAGAAATCCACAAAATAGGTTGGTATCTCAAAGTCCACTCACAACTCATAAATCTCTCAACCCAACTGATGTTTTCCTACAACTATCCTGASTTTTCCACCAACTCTCTTCCTTTTGACCTACCCAACCCAAGGAATGCACCATTCATTTATCAAGGATAACCCAAGGGATGTACCATCCATTTATTAGGGAAAAAACATCAGTTTATCAGGGTTAACCCAAGGGATGTACCATCTATTTATCAAGGATAACCCAAGGAATGTGCAATTCATTTATCAGGGCCTCTTTGGCACATGTAGCTAGGAATATCTCAACTAGGAATTCAAGGGAAATTGCTACTAGGAAAACTACCAGCAAACCAACAACAACCACTTGTTTTTTTAGTGTGACTCACACAGGAATTCACTCTTCCATCTTGACAAGCAGGATCTTCAGTTCTCTAGGTCCAATTCGCTCCAATTACGCACCAGAATTCTCCCTCCTATGGCTACACCAAATACAAGCTCTCTTTTCTTCTCTCTGTCCCCTTTCCATGCACAAACTTGACTTCTTTCCCAAACTGTTCGAACTTCTATTAATTCTATCTCAACCCATACAAAATTCCTCTCTTTTGCTTGCCTTTCTTGACTCACACTCTTCCCCAAGCTTATTGTAATCAACCCTCATGTGCCCAATAGCTTCGGGATGTGACCACTCACACCCACCCTCTTACATGTATTCAATGATTGGCTTTGGAAACACTCAATCAGAAATGGGAAGGTTCATATATAATAGTAGATTTAGGAAAATGGGTTAAATAGATAAACATGGGTAATCCCCCCCTTGGACCCCTCTTGTACAATATTCTAGACACTCCCTTCTCTTGTGGGTTAATTCAATCCCCATCTATTTTTCTTGTCCCCTTAGCAGCTGGCATCACATTTTATTATTAAAACATTGAAATACAATTTTCCTATTACATCGCTTGGACGTAGCCATATATTATATCTACATAAGCATTAATCAAACTACATATTATAATGGGGATGTTACACACTCATGCTCTCCTGTGTCATTTCCACCAAAGATGATGAAGTATTTGATGCTGTCAATGATGAGGAGTGTGCCAGAATAATCTAGTGACAAATCTCATCAATCTCATTTTCCTTGTCTTCAACAAACTTAAGAGCATGGTTCCTATACATGAAAAACTGCAAGTGATCATATTTCATCTATTCTAATGCTTCTTTGATGATGCGTAATTGAGAACTAGTGATCCCATCTGCAACTCCTTTTTGTCTCTCCTCCATAAGAGATTTCAACATAAGATCTTCAATAAATTTATGAGTACCATCTGCCCTTCTCAACACTTGTACAATCTTCTCTTCCTTGACCAATAATTGGTCCTCCAAACCCTGTTAAGGTGCAATCATGTCCTCCTCATCATCACATCATAAATGAGATATGGTGTTGAATCTTCATCATGCGTAGGTGCTATCCTACTTGAACTACCTTAATTATAAGTATCATGCATAGTGAAAGATGTTGGATCCCCAACGTTGGCTGGTTGGAACATAGGGTCATCATTAGTTGTTGCATCCTCATCTTATGATGATTCATCAAAGGTATACCCATCCAACATGCTAGTTTCCCCGGTCTCATCAGTCAATTCTAATGATGTCTCATAGGCTACTGTTTGGTCTTCCTCTATGCACACATTCTCCTAATGGATAGATGCATGCTCCTCCACTTGTTTTTCAGGCTCATTTCCTTTTGATTTCTACTCGGTCCCATTCAAAGAGGTCTTAGTCCGATCTCTAGGCTCCTTCCTACTCTTGATGTCGACATAATTCTCCATTGACATAGAATATTGGATCTCCTCACTAAACTTATCATACTCGTCGCAGTAGGCTATGCTCTTTACATTTAATGAACAAAATACTAGGTACCTTAAAAATGATGTTTGTTCCTTCTGATATTTTTCTATGGATTCCTTATTGGTATTCATATTTTCTTATCCACACAAGATGAAAACATTACCAGCTCTGATACCATTGTAATATCCCCAATGTAAATATGTTAGGGAAATAAAGGTTTGTTGTCCAAAATATTGTTTCTAGTTGGGTAATTTTATGAGACGCTTTGTATTCATATGTTTTGTATCTTCATTAACAGATTGCAAGTGTTTCTCCAACGGAAATTTCGTCAAACACATTACAGACCGCATAAGCATAAGAAATAAGAGACAATGATGGCATTTTATAATGAGTGGTGAACAACAATACAATATACTCTCATGATAATAACTAATGGTTGCTATGTATATGGAACAAGCTCCTAAGAACACACATAACAATCAAAACCTGGAATAATGGTGCCAATTTCTCTATTGAAGATGATGTTTCTATATTACAGACCAAAAAATGGCTGGAATCCCTCCCAAATCTGCAATACTTCTATGATATTCCTCCTTGACACCTTTCCTCAGCCGTACAACCAATCGACTGCCCATACCTGGTGCATCTCTGCGATACTGCAGAGATCCAACGATGCCTCACATGACAAAGTTGGGAAAAAAATGAGGTGCTCGTGGGACATCTTCTACTCGATCCGTGGGGGGGCATTCGACCCTGTTCTCTGAAACCCTTCAAAATCCACGGATGTCTAGGCTCAACCTTTTCTAGGAAACTATGTAACCCTCTTGTGCACTTTGATATACCTCTAATAGTAGGTGAAACTCCCAAGTGAATCTCCAATGAAGACCCTATATGGATCCTCCTTTTTGTCTAGCTCCAATGGAAATCCTAGATGATTTCCCCTCTTGTCTAGTTAGGGTGGATATTGCACCACCGAAACCAAACCAATAGTGGAAGGGTTTTTCCTAAAATCCCTATGAAAATGCTATCTACAAGAGCACTCAATAAAATATCAAATCATAATAATGAGAAGTGAGGGGTCACCCTTGTTTTATACTTTTCCAACTTCTTCTAGATCCTTCTTCCATGCCTTCTAGAGCTTCACCTTTTGGACTCCATCAATCCTTCTTGATATTTCCCCTTTTTGACCAAATCAAATGTAACCCTTATTTTCCCTCCAATTTTCACTTTAGGATTAAAAGTCACTTTAATAATAATTAAGTAACGTATTAATCGAAAGTTACTTTACTTTCCCTAATGTAACTTTAATAATATAATATCTCCGAACTAAGTGACATTAAATGACCCCCTTTTCACTCATATTTCTCCACTGACAAGCCACGTGAGTACCTTCTACTACAAAACCGAGGAATTAAAATATGGGGACATGACAAAATATACACACTAAGGATTCCTGTGAAATGGAATAAGAATATTTGTTCACAACAATTGCAGAAAAATAAAATAAATAACAGATTATAGAATATAATCAAATGATCCTCGCATCCATCACAATTTTTTTTTTAAAATATATTTTTGATCACACTCAAAGGAAAAAGAACACGTGGCCCATAAATAAGAGACCTTTAAAAGAGCATTTCTGTTAAAATAAAAAATAGAATTTGATAAGTTAATTTGAAATATATCATACTCAAGAGCTCAAAGTTACATGATATAATTAAAATTAACCCTGAAACAGTTCTATGGGATTTTCTCAAAAAATAATATGGTCTTTTAGAGTCTTAGAAAACTAAAGGCATTTGTCCATAGATGGATTGGGATTGGGTCTCTTGTGGACCAAAATATATGTACATGAAAAGATGAGAGAAGAATGAGTAAGTCTGGAACAAGATATGAGCAATAGGACATGAAAAGAAGATAAATGATGCAATCATAATTCGGTTATATTCTTTTCAAGAAAGACAAAATATAACTAGATGAATTCTGAAAGGGAAGAAGAGGATGTGATCAATGTAGACTTACTGTGATGGAATATCATGGCTCATTTATGTGATGTTGATGCCCTTATATTTTCTTTGGTGATGGTTCCATGGATGGTACTAACTTCTTCCTCTTGATTTTCATCTATAATCTCGATTAAGGATTTGTTTAACCACTCTTCTTTATAATATTTCATTGGGGTTACATTTATTTCATATCTAATTTTTATACCAAATAGTATGCTCTCCAAGTCTCTTAAGTCAAATAAGAGTTGGTGAAGAACATCTTCGATATCTTCATTTTTGTTTGCATAGTTCACCAACCATTTCAACCTCATTTTCATTATATTCAATGAAACTATTAAATTTTTCAGCTGACAGACCCTTCAATATTTCCACTTCTTCCTAAAATCGCTCTCTTGTCATAAATATATAATTTAGAATTAATTTAGGGTCCTGTACTAATCTTGTCGTTCCAACTAAGTCTATTTAAATTAATCTTTTGTACAATCCCTCCTTTTTAGTAACCACAACATCACATTCTTACAAAATATCTTTTAGAATCTTTATCTTCTTAATCCAGGAGGCCTTTAGTTGCTTTATCTGAGCAAGATAAGGCACATCTTCTTATTTTCTTTTCATTTCAGTCATATTTGAAAACTTGAAAGTAAATGTAGTGACTACATATTTATAAAACCCTTCTTCATGTTCATAGTCACTTTGGAGGAAATATTTAAAAGTATTTAATTTAGAGCCAAAATAAATGATGTCACTTCCAACATCCCATGCTTCCATAATAAGAAACATTCTCTTTTTAATGTTTTCTTCAACAAAATTTCTGACAACGACTAATAAGATTGATGTTCCTTTCAATTTTAAATATGGTATTGCGGGTTGGAAAGTAGTCAGTGGAATTGTAAGGATAGGAGAGGGCATCAAAGTGTATTCCAACTCTTTATTTCTTTTCTTTAGTTTTGCATTTTGTGCCTCCATATCATCAATTGAAACATCTAAAGCAACCCCTATTATCTTCTGTATCTTAGCAATTCTAGAAGGAAGTAATTTGTTGAGATCATACTCAGAATGATATTTTCCCTATTTATTTTTCGGGTCAAACCCTTCAAATATTAACTTTCTAGATTTTTTGTCAAATAAAGCATTCTTTATGGAAAATGACTCTTCTTCTGAAAAGTCTTCTTCTTGTGTGGAGAGTTCAGTTGCAACTTGTATACTTTCCTCCAACCTTAGTTCTTCCTCAAGGAAATGAATATTTTCAATATCAACCTCCAGGTCCATGTCCTTAAGAGATCTATCATTTTCAGATATAGGTTGTTCTACTTCTTCTCGCTGAGAATTTTTTCTTTTCCTCTTTACTTGGAGCTTATGGGGATTTTAAATTTTTCCTTGTGGAGGTTTTTTATCACCCACACCACTTGAATTACTCTTTGAAACCTTTTTCTACTATGATGTTGTTGCTTCGAGACTATTTTTGGGTAGAATGCTTTTTTGTAAATCTACAGGAGATTGAGTACCTTTTTCATTTGAACCTTTGCCTCTTTGTTTATATTGGGTTGTCGAGATTACCATGGTTTCAATATCATCAATAGATTGCATTGGAACATCATGGGTACTACCTTATTCTTCTTATTCAAACATAAGTGTATTAGCAAATGCATTGTTGAATCCAATTGATGTCATACGATCAAGAAAGATACGACTTGGGTCGAAGCCCCTGATTTTTTCTGCATACTTCATATTGAACTGATTAAGGTGACTTGAGTATTCATCAATTTTCTAATACCTCTTAATATGATCTCTTTGATTTTCCATGGCAATGGCATAAATTACCTCTTTCTTTTCTCATTAAAAAAGTGCAACCAAAATCTGTATTGCCTAGCAACTTCAATGATGGATATTTTGTCTGAAATGTAATAAGGAAGAAAGAAAGGAGTTTCACGGAAATGGAAAATTCTAATCACATTTTAATTTTCCATTTTTCTATAGTCCCCCTTTCGTTCAGAAAGGTCATTCATTCTAATGACAGTTTGGTTGTATTTTCTCCAAAAACAGTTTTCTAGAAAACAATCATGAATTCATTGTATACTTCATAAATGTAATAAGTAGCTTTTTTTCTCCACAGAGCCTGATACCACATATTTACTGAATCAATTTTTCAATCTACCCTTTTCCCAATTGTCAAATCCTTAAAAATGTGGCAATAATTAATAGAAAATATTAAGTAAGAAGCCATATAGAACTTCTTTTCTTTCTTGAAATTCGAAAGTTGTGAAGAAATTTCAACATAGATGATTCCCCAATCAAAGACAAGTTTTTGATGAATTGTTAAATATAAGATATAGGGCCAACCAAGGAATGGTTGTCATGGATTCTTGAGAAGTATTTCTAGTGAAAATCCATGCAATTTATCGATAAGGGTTCTTCAATAAACTAACCTGAATTCTTGATATATCAACTGACATTGTCGCAAGATCCTCTAAATATTCTTGTAAAAAATCCAATCCATTATTTTTATTCTTGAGAAAGTTTCTTGCTCCTTCTCCTTTAAAGGTAATGGTAGGCTATTGTTGTGGGACTTGTCGGTAAACGAAGACATAAAAATATCTCCCTAGATCCACCTAGATCTAGAAAAAAACATAACAGAATATGACGCTTTCCCTAAGCTGTAACCATTGCGTTTACTATTTAACAAGAGATGGGAAACATACCATTTAAATATTGCTTCATCTTGCCATTTTCATCCTAGCTCCACTCTGGTGCTCCTATGATATTGAACCTACAAGGGAACAAAAGCCAACCGAAGTGAAAGCAATATAGTATACTCAACGAGAACCTATGTATGTGATCAAGGAATCATACAATAAAACAAAACAAGTTTTATGTGAAAGAAACATATCGTTGTATCATGTTAAAATGAAAGTGGAGATTATAACCAAAGCCTTGATGTCACAATGTCCCCTCTCAATGACCCTTTTCTCCAACACACACACTTGCTCCAAACTTGAATGAAGAAGATCTACAATGACTTGATGAACTGAAATGAAGCCCTCAAGTATGAACTAAAGTAGAATTCCTCATCCAATTATTAGCCTATTCAACCTTCATTAACCTTATCCTTTTCCATGAGAAATCCCTCTTTATATAGGGGAAAGAGATATGGTTGAAGAGATTAGGATGATCCCACCAAATTAGAGAAGCGAGTAAAATCCCAACCATACAGATGCCACCTCATCTTCTAGAATATCCCCTTCTAGAACTTTCGTGAACCTTGACTTTTTCTTAGTCTTTTGACATCGTCGTACCCTAGCTATAGAGCAGCCCGCGGAGACGTCGCATTCCATATTTATAGCAGAGGGCGATGATCAGGCATCATTGCACTCTGTGTATAGTGGAGCCTACGACGACCTTTCTTAATAGGGTTCTTTAGAAGAGAAAGCCAGTTACTTTCCTCATGGAGAAAGGCTCTTTTTATCTTTTCATGGGAACATGAACACATGTTATTAGTAGATCACTGGGGTGACCAAAATAATGTGTAACATAATACCCCCCAAAGTATGAAGTTGAAAATCGTGACAACTAAAATACTTTGTAGAATGTGTGTGTCAGAAATAAGGAGCACACTGATTGGGAACCTTCAAATAATCAAGCATCAACATAATAATATACCATCGTCTAAGATAAGCATTCCCATACCCAGATTACAAAATTTCAAGTGAGTCATGGCCACTAAATATACACTGTGGATCTATGCTCTAAAATGACTCAAATTCGAACATAGTCACAAGACATACACAATGGATCTATGTGTCAATATAAATCATGAACACCCCGTCGCAACCTGGATCARAATGGTGTGATCTGGGGTCTTCATTTCCATCGTTYTTAAGTATGAATCTATCCATGTGATTACAGGTGTTGAAGTCRAACATGGTAGAAACCACTTGAKTATCGATCAATGATGAGAACCGTTAACAAGTGAGAGGGAAATCACCATTGATGTCAATGACTCCCAAGGTACCCTAGTACAATCCAATGAATGTGAATAAATGAGTTGTCTCGAACACTCGATGGAATATCCCAATCATGGGTCAATCATGTGAACCCACTGTTGAAAGAGAAGAGACCTGCCATTGAGGCATGCAAGCTCTAAGGTACTAAATGATTTCTAAGTCTTGTTCCTGGATAATGATTTGAATTTGATTTATATATACTTACACACACTAATTATTATTCCACACTTAGGTAATGATCATTAATCATATGACTTTATTATCCTAATCACCTTAAAAATAATCACAAACAAACCCCACTACTTATATACCAACACTATTAAATAATTAATTAGGAGTAAAACCTAATAAATTACCTAAATCCCTAATCAAATAATTAAAAGCCTCGTATAACCTAGATTTTTTATACTTATACATACTAATTATTATTCTCAAAACCTTGGATTTAAGTCTCATTAATTAAATTAAATTCTGAAATTAGGATAGCCGACTTAATTAAATAACTTTTAAATTGTCTTGCATTTAACGTATTAATTGACGACAATCAACTAGCTCTCACTCGATGATTAGTCCTGATGATGAATCCTGATTCAGATTCGAAACGTCGACGATGAAATGACACCAACTATGGATTATCCGAACAACACATGTCAAACTCCTCACTACAAAAATTTAAAAATAGGAAAAGACTCATCACAGGAGGGCCTTAATGTATCCCTCATCAATGACACAAAATAAGTAACATATTTGAAGTGGATCAGAGCACAAATTGATTTGAATCTGACTCAGGGAAGGCCGACATGGTAGAAAATTTATAACTACAGATGGACGACTCAATAGAAGGCTTGTTTAGGTTGGAATTCTCTTGAACTTATGAACAACAAGACAATAGTCTTGGCAACATTGACTAAAGAAGGACCCGACATATGGACATGCTGAAAACCAGAGACAAATGGATTTCCCAACCTGGATACAATGATGAAGGGGGGTGTCATGTTCAAGAGCGACTATTATTGCCATTAACACAAATACCAAGACACATTTCTTTTCCAATTTCCCCCACCATTTATGGCGAGTACCTCTTTATTTTTACACGAGCTTGAGGATGATAACATATGCTTGTTGATGTAATCTCATCCTTTGGATGAGTCCCTCGGAGTATGTTTAACGAACCCTAAGGAGTGGTTCGGTCCCATATGGGTCTTTCGTTGCTTGTTTAATGAGTCCAAAGAGAGAAAACTCGAGGGTTTTTCATGTTTAGAGAGTCTGAAAAACACTTAAAGAAAACTCCATCAGTTCCTTTTTTGTAAATTAATTCGATGAGACCAAAAAAGTGATAACCTACCGCTCATCAAATGTTTTCTTCAAATACTTTTACGAGCGTGAAAAGAACAAGGTCGCTCGACAATATTTTCGGTTTTATGGAGCATGAAAAGAGCTTAAAGGATACACCATAGGATTCATTTTCCGTGTTACCATTACGAGTCCGAAAAAGAGATAAAAGCACACTTGGTTACATTCTCATTGATTAATGAGCATGAGAAAGAACATAAGCTAAGCTCAGAGTTTTTTCTGAAAAAACCCTAAAATGATATGTACATGCAAAAAATGTATAAAAACATACCAAAAAACGAATCCTTGTTCCAATGTTTTCACTCCTGGAATTTTCATCTGCAAAAAATCAACACTCGCAAATTCATTAGGGCTTTAGGGTTTAAGTAAAATATATAAAATAATATAAAAATACAAATGAAAAAAGTGAAAAATTCAATAAAAATGGGTAAAAAATTCATTTCGCTATTCAATTTGTCATTTCACCCAAACCTTGGTTTAAAACCCCCTATTTACCTCGATTTTCCACTATGGATTGCATAGGGCACAACTGATCATTTGAAAAATGGTCTCCACAGAACAAGTAATTTTCATCTCTTTCACCTTTCCATGGATCAAAATTTGTTTTTCATTGGTTAAAATTAAACTTTTGAGTTAATTTTTTTAGGGTACCTATCTACAGAGGTCATCGCACACACCTTATATCGGTCCCTGCGATGATCTAGGTTCGTCGCAGGAGACCCTGTAGCTGGCCTGCGACGACTCCRAATTGTATTGATGTCCAACCTTGCGATGTGCGCAGTTCTTTTTTTTTTTTAAGATGAATTTGCCAGTAAAAAATCTCCAGGGAAGAAGATAAAGATGCTAATCTCTCTTTATTGTTCCATTGTAGGTTTTCCATGGTAAAAATGTTGGAATGACACAAAAGAGAGCACGAGGAGGAAGACTACTTTGTCGGGAATGACCCAGGAATGGTAATGGCCCTCCAGTAGTGTGGATTGTTGAAATTCTTTAAAACCCAGGGTATGAGGGCCCAACTGAGATTAATCGAGTAACTAGTTCACATGTGGGATGTGAATATTGCAATATGTCTGCCTCATGCCTTCTTCTTGGCCTCCAAACATGAGACACACTTGGGATGCTTCTTGGTCTTGAACTTACATGAGTTCTTCTATTGGACTTCCTTGGATAATGATTGAGCCTGCTCATGCTTCTTGACTATCTATCATTTCCATGATCATCCCTTTTGTTGTGGGATCTAGTTATTGATACTTGTCTAGCACTAGCTTCTTGATTGGTGCCAGAATATTTGTTAACCTGCTTATGCAACATGTTCAAGCTCTGAAGTATCTCTTCCTGACCCTTCATAATCCTTTCATTATCAGCCCTATATATTTTCACTTCCCTATGCAGACTTCTCATAGTGACATGCTCTTTCCTATATCTTCTTCCATTTGACTCTATCTTAGCATTCCCCATGTTGATATGCAGACCTATGAACTCTTCCCCATGGATGTAAGACCCTTGCGCATCTTACATGACTTTAGTTCTCATATAAGAACTAATTTTCTTTCTGTACCTCTAATTCTGCAAACTTTGGAGCCAACAAAATGTTTTAGGCTAAAATAATTAATAAGATCCATGAAATTACGTACAATTGTGTTCCCATATGTATAAGAATTCTTTATTTCATGAGTTTTCCCACATTTTTTTAACAGTTAGATTATCTTTCCATCTATTCAAACTCATGGAATCGCAAACTTACAGACTCACTAAAGCATAATTATTCCTTTCATAAGTTTGTTTGAAAAGTCTCAACACTTAACCATTCTTCCACTTCTTTGAAGACTCGTGGACTCATGGACTCACGGACTTGTGGACTCATGAAATAATAATTATTCCTTTCATAAGTCTGTCCGAAAAGTATCAACACTTAGATTATTTTCTAACTTTACAGACTCATGGACTCACAGACTCATAATAAGTCCAACACTTAGCCATTTTTCCAACTTTGCACACTCACAGACTCACGGACGCACAGGCTCATAATAAGTTCAACACTTAGTCATTTTTACCTTTGTGAACTCGCAGACTCATGGAATCATAGACTGATAATAAGTCCCAACACTTAGCCATTTTTCTAACTTTGCAGACACACGGACTTGCAAAATCACGGACTCATAATAAGTCCAACACTTAGTCATTTTTACCTTTGTAGACTCGCAGAATCACAGACTCACAAACTCATAATAAGTCCCAACACTTAGCCATTTTTATAAATTTTCAGAATCGCAGACTCACAGACTCATAATAAGTCCAACACTTGTTTTTTTTTACCTTTGCAG
>JASDQU010436661.1:81370-102224 GCA_032191745.1 Picea mariana
ATAAGTCCAACACTTGGTTTTTTTTACCTTTGCAGACTCACAGACTCACGGACTCATGGACTCATAATAAGTCCCAAAACTTATCCAATTTTCTAACTTTGCGGACTCGTAGACTCGCAAAATCACAGACTCATGGACTCATAATAAGTCCAACACTTATCCATTTTTACCTTTGTAAACTTGTAGATTCATGGACTTACAAACTTGCAGACTCTTAAACAAATTGCCAAGATCTTACCGCAATCTCATGGGACTGACAGTTGGTCTGCCACATGGCTCCACATCACCTTCCAATTGTAATCATGTCCAACATGTACCTTCCACCATGGAAGCACACATATTTATTCTATCACGTCAGCTAACACATGGAATCCATGCCATGATGATCTCATCATACGGAAAAATACCCAAATTTTTCTGATTTTCCTATTTTCGAAATTTCCAAAGGGGTTCAATTCGTCACATTACCCATGAAATTTCTCTCAATATTACTGCCGTAATTTCAACAACGAATTTTAGACATCCTTTTTTCGGCATTACACCAAACAATTTTCATGCATAGTCTATAATTTTCACTTATGTGTTCCACTAATTGGCCCATCGAGGCTTAGTGTTGAAAATTGGGCTCTAATACCACTTTGTAACATACCCAACCACCATGGTTTGGTCACGTCAGCTAAATATTTATCTTTATCATCTCTGATACCATTTTAGTAACGTACCTAGCCTCCATCTAGGCAACAATATGTGCGGAATACACATAACACAAACCTTTTGCTAATTAAAGCCATTCTTTTGTTGTTATTCATTTTCCCATAACCTACTACAATTTATAAAATATTTAGCTACATCAATAACCATAAAACATATGCATCTGAAGCATGCTAATAATCAGTAGGAGATATAACTAAATTGTTCATTACCACAACATATAAGTCATTATCATTCACACAGAGTTCATGCACAACAATAACACATGTAAATAACTCAGTACAAGATTAAACACTTATCTTAAACAAGAATCGTGCTACCGGCTGCTTGGGACGGGCGTTCCACCCAACTGTAGTTTGACCGTTCCAAATATCAACAACCAGTCACCCCCAAGATGAGGCTAGCAATCCACAAAATAGGTTGGTATCTCAAAGTCCACTCACAACTCATAAATCTCTCAACCCAACTGATGTTTTCCTACAACTATCCTGACTTTTCCACCAACTCTCTTCCTCTTGACCCACCCAAACGAAGGAATGCACCATTCATTTATCAAGGATAACCCAAGGGATGTACCATCCACTTATTAGGGACGAACCATCAATTTGTCAGGGTTAACGCAAGGGATGTACCATCTATTTATTAGGGATAACCCAAGGAATGTGCAATTCATTTATCAGGGTCTCTCTGGCACATGTAGCTAGGAATCTCTCATCTAGGAATTCAAGGGAAATTGCTACTAGGAAAACAACCAACAACAACCACTTGTTGTTTCAGTGTGACTTACGCAGGAGTTCACTCTTTCGGCTTGACAACTAGGCTCTTTAGTTCTCTAGGTCCAATTTGCTCCAATTATGCACTAGAATTATCCCTCCTATGGCCGCACCAACTACAAGCTCTCTTTTCTTCTCTTTGTCCCCCTTCCATGCACAAACTTGACTTCTTTCCCAAACTATTCGAACTGCTATTAATTCTATCTCAACCCATATAAAATTCCTCTCTTTTTCTTGCCTTTCTCGACTCACACTCTTCCCCAAAATGATTGTAATCAACCCCCATGTGCCCAATAACTTAATGATGTGACCACTCACACCCACCCTCTTACATGTATTCAATGATTGGCTTTGGAAACACTCAATCATAGATGGGAAGTTTCAGATACAATAGCAGATTTAGGAAAACAAGTTAAATCCATAAACATGGGTAATCCCCCCTTGGACCCCTCTTGGCCATTATTCTAGAAACTCCCCTCTCTTGTGCGTTAATTCAACCCCCATCTATTTTTCTTGTCCCCTTAGTAGTTGGCATCACATTTTATTATTAAAACATTGAAATACAATTTTCCTATTACATCTCTTGGATGTAGCCATATATTATATCTACATAAGCATTAATTAAACTGCGGATTATAATGGGGATGTTACACACTCATGCTCTCCTGTGTCACTGCCACCAAAGATGATGAAGTCTTTGCTTCTGTCAACGATGAGGAGTGTGCCAGAATAAGCTAGTGACAAATCTCATCAATCTCCTTTTCCTTGTCTTCAACAAACTTAAGAGCATGGTCCCTATCCATGAAAAACTGCAAGTGATCAGATTTCATCTATTCTAGTGCTTCTTTGATGATGCGTAATTGTGAACTAGTGATTCCTTCTGCAACTCCTTTTTGTCTCTCCTCCATATGAGATTTCAACATAAGATCTTCAATAAATTTATGAGTACCATTTTCCCTACTCAACACTTGTACAATCTGCTCCTCCTTGACCAATAATTGGTCCTCCAAACCCTGTCGAGGTGCAATCATGTCCTCCTCATCATCACATCATAAATGAGATATGGTGTTGAATCCTCATCAATATTAGGTGTTATCTTGGTTGAAATACCTTAATTATAAGTATCATGCATAGTGAAAGATGTTGGATCCCCAACGTTGGCTGGTTGAAACATAGGGTCATCATTAGTTGTTGCATCCTCATCTTCTGATGATTCATCAAAGGTATACCCATCCAACACGCTAGTTTCCCCAGTCTCATTAGTTCATTCTAATGATGTCTCATAGGCTACTGTTTGGTCTTCCTCTATGCACACATTCTCCTAATGGATAGATGCATGCTCCTCCACTTGTTTTTCAGGATCATTTCCTTTTGATTTCTACTTGATCCCTTTCAAAGAGGTCTTAGTCCGATCTCTATGCACCTTCCCACTCTTTATGTCGATGTAATCCTCTATTGACATAGAATATTGGATCTCCTCACTAAACTTCTCATACTCGTTGCAGTAGGCTATGCGCTTTTCATTTAATGAACACAATATTAGGTACTTTAAAAATGATGTTAGTTCCTTCTGATATTTTTCTATGGATAACTTATTGGTCTTCATCTTTTCTTATCCACACAAGATGAAAACATTACCAGCTCTGATACCATTGTAATATCCCCAATGTAAGTATGTTTGGGAAATAAAGGTTTGATGTCCACAATATTGTTTCTAGTTGGGTAATTCTGTGAAATGCTTTGTACTCATATGTTTTATATCTTCATTAACAATTTGTAAGTGTTTCTCCAATGAAATTTTCGTCAAACACATTACAAACCACATAAAAATAAGAAATAAGAGACAATGATGACATTTTATTATGAGTGGTGAACAACAATACAATATACTCTCACGATAATAACTAATGGTTGATATGTAGATGGAACAAGTTCCTAAGAACACGCATAACAATCAAAACCTGGTATAATTTTTCCAATGTCTCTATTGAAGATGATGTTTCTATATTACAAACCTGAACATGGCTGGAAACCCTCCCAAATATGCAACATTTCTATGATCTTCCCCCTTGACGCCTCTGCTCAGTCGTACAAGTAATCGACTACCCATACCTGGTGCATCTCTATGATACTGCAGAGATCCTTGCTTGACAAATTTAGATATCCAACGATGCCTCACATGACAAAGTTGGGAAAAAAATGAGGGCCTCGTGGGACACTTGCAACTCGACCTGCAAGGGTTCCTTTGACCCGGTTCTATGAAACCCTTCAAAATCCACGGATGTCTATGCTCAGCCATTTCTAGGAAACTATGTAACCCTCTTATGCACTTTGATATACCTCTAATAGTAGGCCAAACTCCCAAGTGAATCTCCAATGAAGACCCTGTATGGATCCTCCTCCTTCTTGTCTAGCTCCAATGGAAATCCTAGATGAATTCCCCTCTTGTCTAGTTAGGGTGGATATTGTACCACCAAAACCAGACCAATAGCGGAAGGGTTTTTCCTAAAATCCTATGAAAATGTTATCTACAAGAGCACTCAATAAGACATCAAATCATAATAATGAGAAGTGAGGGGTTACCCTTGTTTTATACTTTTCCATCCCCTTCTAGATCCTTCCTCCATGCCTTCTAGAACTTCACCTTTTGGACTCCATCAATCCTTCTTGATAATTCCCCTTTTTGACCAAATCAAATGTAACCCTTATTTTCCATCCAATTTTCACTTTAGGATTAAAAGTCTCTTTAATAATAATTAAGTAACATATTAATCGAAAGTTACTTTACTTTCTCTAATGTTACTTTAATAATATAATATCTCCTAAATAAGTGACATTAAATGACCCCCTTTTCACTCATATTTCTCCACTGACAAGCCACGTGAGTCCCTTATACTACAAAACCGAGGAATTAAAATATGGGGACATGAAAAAAATATACACACTAAGGATTCCTGTGAATTGGAACAAGAAAATTTGTTCACAATAATTGCATA
The DNA here is from genome assembly GCA_032191745.1 of Picea mariana. Classification (NCBI taxonomy): domain Eukaryota; kingdom Viridiplantae; phylum Streptophyta; class Pinopsida; order Pinales; family Pinaceae; genus Picea; species Picea mariana. The sequence continues at coordinate 85,851 of JASDQU010436661.1, forward strand.
AAAGTAAAATAAATAACAGATTATAGAATATAATCAAATGATTCTCGCACCCATCACAATTTTTTTTTTTAAATATATTTTTGATCACATTCAAAGGAAAAAGAACATGTGGCCCACAAATAAGAGACCTTTAAAAGAGTATTTCCATTAAAATAAAAAATAGAATTGATAAGTTATTTTTAAATATCTCATACTCAAGAGCTCAAAGTTACAGGATACAATTAAAATTAACCCTGAAACAGTTCTATGAGATTTTCTCAAAAAATAATATGGTCTTTTAGAGTCTTAGAAAATTAAAGGCATTTGTCCATAGATGTATTGGGATTGGGGCTCTTGTGGACCACAATATATGTACATGAAAATATGAGAGAAGAATGAGTAAGGATGGAACAAGATATGAGCAATAGGACCTGAAAAGAAGATAAAGGATGCAATCATAATTCGGTTATATTCTTCTCAAGAAAGACAAAATATAATTGGATGAATTCTGAAAGGGAAGAAGAGGATGTGATCAATGTAGACTTACTGTGATGGAATATCATGGCTCATTTATGTGATGTTGATGCCCTTATATTCTCTTTGATGATGGTTCCATGGATGGCACTAACTTCTCCCTCTTGATTTTCGTCTGTAATCTCGATTAAGGATTTCTTTAACCACTCTTCTATATAATCTTTCGTTGGGGTTACATTTATTTCATGTCTAATTTTTATACCAAATAGTATGCTCTCCAAGTCTCTTAAGTCAAATAAGAGTTGGCGAAGAACATACTCAATATCTTCATTTTTGTTTTCATAGTTCACCAACCATTTCAACTTCATTTTCATTATATCCAATGACACTATTAAATTTTCTTGCTGACAAACCCTTCAATATTTCGACTTCTTCCTAAAATCGCTCTCTTGTCATAAATATATAATTTAGAATTAATTTAGGGTCCTGTACTTATCTTGTCATTCCAACTAAGTCTATTTAAAATAATCTTTGTACAATCCCTCCTTTTTAGTAACCACAAAATCACGTTCTTCCAAAATATCTTTTAGAATATTTATCTTCTTAATCCAGCAGGGCTTTAGTTGTTTTATCTGAGCAGGATAAGGCACATCTTCTTATTTTGTTTTCATTTCAGACATATTTGAAACCTTGAAAGTAAATGTAGTGACTACATATTTATAAAACCCTTCTTCATGTTCATAGTCACTTTGGAGGAAATATTTAAAGGTATTTAATTTAGAGCCAAAATAAATGTTGTCACTTCCAACATTTCATGCTTCCATAATAAGTGACATTCTCTTTTTAATGTTTTATTCAACAAAATTTCTGACAACGACCAATACGATTGATGTTCCTTTCAATTTTAAATCTGGTATTGCAGGTTGCAAAGTAGTCAGTGGAATTGCAAAGATAAGAGAGGGCATCAAAGTGTATTCCAACTCTTTAATTCTTTTCTTTAGTTTTGCATTTTGTACCTCCATATCATCAATTGAAACATCTAAAGAATCCCCTATTATCTTGTGTATCTTAGCAATTCTAGATGGAAGTAATTTTTTGAGATCATACTCACAATGATATTTTCCCTTTTTATTTTTCGGGTCAAACCCTTCAATTATTAACTTTCTAGATTTTTTGTCAAATAAAGCATTCAGTATGGAAAATGACTCTTCTTCTTGAAAGTCTTCTTCTTGTGTAGAGAGTTCAGCTGCAACTTGTTGACTTTCCTGCAACCTCAGTTCTTCATCAGGGAAATGAATATTTTCAATATCCACCTCCAGTTCCATGTCCTCAAGAGATATATCATTTTCAGATATAGGTTGCTCTACTTCTTCTCGCTGAGAAATTTTTTTTTCCTCTTTACTTGGAGCTTATGGGGATTTTAAATTTTTCCTTATGGAGGTTTTTTATCACCCCCACCACCCGAATCACTTTTTGAAACCTTTTTCTACTACGATGTTGTTGCTTAAGACTATTTTTGGGTAGAATGTTTTTTTGTAAATCTACAGGAGATTGAGTACCTTTTTCATTTGAACCTTTTCCTCTTTGTTTATATTGTGTTGTCGAGCTTACCATGGTTTCAATATCATCAATATATTGCATTGGAAAATCATGGGTACTACCTTCTTCTTCTTCAAACATAAGTGTATTAGCAAACACGTTTTTGAATCCAACTGATGTCATATGATCAAGAAAGATATGACTAGGTTCGAAGCCCTTGATTTTTTCTGCATACTTCATATTGAACTGATTAAGGTGAGTTGAGTATTCATCAATTTTCTAATATCTCTTAATATGATCTCTCTGATTTTCCATGGCAATGGCATAAATTACCTCTTTCTTTTCTCATTGAAAAAGTACAATAAAAAAATGTATTACCTAGCAACTTCAATGATGAATATTTTGTCTGAAACATAATAAGGAAGAAAGAAAGGAGTTTCACAGAAACGAAAAATTATGATCACATTATAATTTTCCATTTTTCTATAGTCCCCCTTTTGTTCAGAAAGGTCGTTGCTTCTAATGACACTCTGGTTGTATTTTCTCCAAAAATAATTTTCTGGAAAACAATCATGAATTCATTGTATACTTCATAAATGTAATAAGTAGCTTTTTTTCTCCACAGAGCCTGATACCACATAGTTACATAATCAATTTTGCAATCTACCCTTTTCTCGGTAGTCAAACCCTTATAGACATTGAAATAATTAATAGAAAATATTAAGTAAGAAGCCATATAGAACTTCTTTTCTTTCTTGAAATTCGAAACTTGTGAAGAAATTTCAACATAGATGATTCCCCAATCAAAGACAAGTTTTTCATGAATTGTAAAATATAAGATATATGTCCAACCAAGGAATGGTTGTCATGGATTCTTGACTAGTATTTCTAGTGAAAATCCATGCAAGTTATTGATAAGGGTTCTTCAATAAACTAACTCGAATTCTTGATATATCAACTGACATTGTTACAAGATCCTCTAAATATTCTTGTAAAAGATCCAATCCATTATTTTTATTCTTGAGAAAGTTCCTTGCTCCTTCTCCTTTAAAGGTAATGGTAGGATATTGTTGTGGGACTTATCGGTAAATGAAGACATAAACAGATCTTCGTAGATCCACCTAGATATAGAACAAAATAGAACAAAATACGACGCTTTCCCTAAGATCTAACCATTGTGTTTACTATTTAACAAGAGATGGGAAACATACCATTTAAATATTGCTTCCTCTTTCCGTTGTCATCCTAGCTCCACGCTGGTGCTCCTGTGATATTGAAACTGCAAGGGAACACAAGCCAACCAAAGTGAAAGCAATATAATATACTCAATGAGAACCTATGTATGTGATCAAGGAATCATACAATAAAACAAAACAAGTTTTATGGTAAAGAAACATATCGTTGCATCATATTAAAATGAAAGTGGAGATTACAACCAAAGCCCTGATGTCGCAAGGTCCCCTCTCGATGACCCTTTGCTCCAACCTTTAATGAATAAGATCTGAAATGACTTGATGAACTGAAATGAATCCCTCAAGTATGAACTGAAGTAGAACTCCTCATAAAATTCTTAGCCTATTCAACCTTCATTAACCTTATCCTTTTCCATGAGAAATCCCTCTTTATATAGGGGAAAGAGAGATGGTTGAAGAGATTAGGATGATCCCACCAAATCAGAGAAGCGACTAATATCCCAAGCATAGAGATGCCACCTCATCTTCTAAAAGATCCCATTCTAGAATTTTTGTGAAACTTGACCTTTTCTTAGTCTTTTGACATCGTCGCACCCTAGCTATAGAGCAGCCCGCGAAGACGTCGCATCCCATCTTTATAGTAGAGGGAAATGATCAGGCATTGTCACACCCTATGTATAGTGCAGCCTGTGATGATCTTCCTTAATAGAGTTTTTGAAAAGAGAAAGCCAGTTACTTTCCTCATGGAGAAAGGCTCTTTTTATCTTTTCATGGGAACATGAACACATGTTATCAATAGATCACTAGGGTGACCAAAATAATGTGTAACATAATTCCCCCCAAAGTATGAAGTTGGGAATCATGACAGCTAAAATACTTTGTAGAATATGTGTGTCGAAAACAAGGAACACACCGATTGGGAACCTGCAAACAATCAAGCATCAACATAATAATATACCATCGTCTGAGATAGGCATTCCCATACCTAGATTACAAAATGTCAAGTGAGTCATGGCCACTAAATATACACTGTGGATCCATGTCATTGTGAATCGGCATAGCCACCAGGAATACACTGTGGATCTATGTTCTAAAATGAATCAAATTCAAACATAGCCCCGAGACATACACAATGGATCTATGTGTCAATATAAATCATGAACACCCCGTCGCAACCTGGATCAGAATGGTGTGATTCGGGGTCCTCATTTCCATCGTTATTAAGTATGAATCTAGCCATGTGATTACAGGTGTTGAAGTTGAACATGGTAGAAACCACTTGATTACCGGTCAATGATGAGAACCGTTAACAAGTGCCAGGGAAATCACCATTGATGTCAATGACTCCCAAGGTACCCTAGTAACATCCAATGAATGTGAATAAATGAGTTGAATTCGAACACTTGATGGAATCTCCCAATCAGGGGTCAATGATGTGAACCCACTGTTGAAAGTGAAGAGACCTGCCATTGAGGCATGTAAGATCTAAGGTACTAAATAATTTCTAAGTCTTGTTACTGGATAATGATTTGAAGTCAACAGGAAAGACTTGTCATAGGAGGGCCTTAATGTATCCCCCATCAATGACATGAAATAAGTAACATATTTGAAGTGGATCAAAGAACAAAGTGATTTGAAACTGACTCAAGGAAGGCCAACATGGTAGAAAATTTATAACTGCAGATGGCTGACTCAATAGAAGGCTTGTTTAGGTTGGACTTCTCTTGAACATATGAATGACATGACAATAGTATTGGAAACATTGACTCAAGGAGGACCCGACATATGAACATGCAGATGGTCAAACGAGAGACAAGTGGATTTCCCAACCTGGATATCATGATGAAGGGGGCTGTAATGTTCAAGAGAGACTATTACTGCCATTAACACAAATACAAAGACACATTTCTTTTACAATTTTCCCCCACCATTTCTAGCAAGTACCTCTTTATTTTTACGCAAGCTTCAGGAGGATAACATATGCTTGTTGATGTAAGCTCATCCTTTGGATGAGTCCCTCAGAGTATGTTTAACGAACCCTAAGAAGGAGTGGTTTGGTCCCATATGGGTCTTTTGATGCTTGTTTAACGAGTCCAAAGAGAGAAAACTCGGGGGATTTTCATGTTTAGAGAGTCTTAAAAACACTTAAAGAAAACTCCATCAGTTATTTTTTTGTAAATTAATTTGATGAGACAGAAAAAGTGATAAGCTACCGCTCAACAAATGTTTTCTTCAAATACATTTACGAGCGTGAAAAGAACAAGGTCTCTCGACAATATTTTCGGTTTTATGGAGCATGAAAAGAGCTTAAAGGATACTCCATAGGCTTCATTTTTTGTGTTACCATTACGAGTCCGAAAAATCGATAAAAGTATACTCAGTTAGAATCTCATTGATTAACGAGCATGAGAAAGAACAGAAGCTAAGATCATAGTTTTTCCTGAAAAACCCTAAACGGATATGTACACGCAAAAAATGTATAAAAACATACTTCCAATGTTTTCACTCCTAGAATTTTCATCTGCAAAAAATCAACACTTGCAAAGTCATCAGGACTTTAGGGTTTAAGTAAAATATATAAAATAATATAAAATTACAAATGAAAAAAAGTGAAAAATTCAATAAAAATGGGTAAAAACTTCATTTCACTATTCCATTTGTCATTTCACCCAAACCTTGGTCTAAAAACCCCTATTTACCTCGATTTTCCACTGCGGATTTCATAGGGCACTGCTGATCATTTGACGAATGGTCTCCATAGAACATGTAATTTTCATCTCTTTCAACTTTCCATGGATCAAAATTTGTGTTTCATTGGTTAAAACTAAACATTTGAGTTAAGTTTTTGAGGGTACCTATGCGCGGAGGTCATCGCAGGCACCCTATATTAGGCCCTGTGACGATCCAGGGTCGTCGTAGGAGACCCTGTAGCTAGCCTGTGATGACTCCGCACTGTATTGATGCCTATCCCTGCAACGTGCGTAGTTCAAAACGTTTTTTAAGATGAATTTGCCAATAAAAAATCTCCAGGGAAGAAGATAAAGATTCTAATCTCTCTTTATTGTTCCATTGTAGGTTTTCCATGGTAAAAAAGTTGGAATGGCATGAGAGAGAGCACGAGGAGGAAGACTACTTTGTCAGGAATGACCCGGGAATGGTAATGGCCCTCCGACAGTGTGGACTGTTGAAATTCTTCAAAATCCAGGGTATGAGGGCCCAACTGAGATTACTCGAGTAGCTAGTTCACATGTGGGATGTGAACGTTGCAATATGTCTACCTCATGCCTTCTTCTTGGCCTTCAAAAATGAGACACACTTGGGATGCTTCTTGGTCCTGAACTGACATGAGTTCTTCTAGTGGACTTCCTTGGAGAATGATCGAGCCTGCTCATGCTTCTTGACTACCTATCATTTCCATGATCAGCCCTTTTGTTGTGGGATCTAGTTGTTGATACTCGTCTAGCACTAGCTTCTTGCTTGGAGCCAGAATATTTGTTAACTTGCTTATGCAACATGTTCAAGCTTTGAGGTATCTCTTCCCGACCCTTCATAATCCTTTCATTATCAACCCTATATATTTTCACTTCCCTATCCATACTTCTCATAGTGACATGCTCTTTCCTATATCTTCTTCCATTTGACTCTATCTCAGCATTCCCCATGCTGATATGTAGACCTCTAAACTCTTCCTCGTGGATGTAAGACCCTTGAGCATCTTAAATGACTTTAGTTCTCATATAAGAACTGAGTTTCTTTCTGTACCTCTAATTCTGCAAACTTTGCAGCCAGCAAAATATTTTAGACTAAAATAATTAACAAGATCCATGAAATTACATACAATTGTGTTCCCATAATGTATTAGGATTCTTTCTTTCATGAGTTTGCCCAATTTTTTTTAATAGTTAGATTATCTTTCCATCTATTCGGACTCATGGACCCATGGAATCACACACTTGTAGACTCGCTAAAGCATAATTCTTCCTTTCATAAGTTCGTTCGAAAAGTCTCAACACATAACCATTCTTCCACTTCTTTGCAGACTCATGGACTCATGGACTCACAGACTTGTGGACTCACGAAAGAATAATTATTCCTTTCATAAGTCCATTCGAAAAGTCTCAACACCTAGATTATTTTCTAACTTTACAAACTCACGGACTCACAGACTTATAATAAGTCCAACACTTAGCCATTTTCCCAACTTTGCGCACTCGTGGACTCACAGAATCACGGGATCATAATAAGTACAACACTTAGTTGTTTTTACTTTTGTGAACTCGCGGACTCATGGAATCATAGACTCATAATAAGTCCCAACACTTATCCATTTTTCTAACTTTGCAAACACGTAGACTTGTAGACTCACAGACTCATAATAAGTCCAACACTTAGCCATTTTTACCTTTGCAGACTCGCAGAATCACAGACTCACAAAATCATAATAAGTCCCAACACTTAGCCATTTTTATAACTTTTCATAATCGCAGACTCATGGACTCATAGACTCATAATAAGTCCAACACTTAGTTGTTTTTACCTTTGCAGACTCACAGATTCACGGACTCATAATAAGTCCCAAGACTTATCCATTTTTCTAACTTTGCAGACTCGTGGACTCGCAAAATCATAGACTTATGGACTCATAATAAGTCCAACAATTAGTTGTTTTTACCTTTGTGAACTCGTGGATTCATGGACTTACAGACTCATAGACTCTTAAACAAATTTCCAAGATATTACCGCAATCTCGTGGGACTGACAGTTGGTCTACCACATGGATCCACATCACCTGCCAATTGTAATCATGTCCAACGTCTACCTTCCACCATGTAAGCACACATMTTTCTTCTATCACGTTGGCTAACACATGGAATCCATGCCATGATGATGTCATCATACGAAAAAATAMCCAAAATTTTTTGATTTTCCTATTTTCGAAATTTCCAAAGGGGTTCAATTCGTCACATTACCCATGAAATTTATCTCAATCTTACTGCCATAATTTCAAMAATGAATTTTAGACATCCTTTTTTCGGCATTATGTCAAACAATTTCCTTGTGTAGTCTATAATTTTCACTTATGTGTTCCACTAATTGGCCCATTGAGGCTCAGTGTTGAAAACTGGCCTCTAATACCACTTTGTAACATACCCAACCACCATGGTTGGGTCATGTTAGCTAAAACTTTCTATTTGTCAGCTCTGATACCATTTTAGTAACGTACCTAACCTCCATCTAGGCAACAATATGTGTGGAATACACATAACACAAAACTTCTGCTAATTAAAGCCATTCTTTTTTGTTATTCATTTTCCCATAGCCTACTACAATTTATAAAATATTTAGCTACATCAATAACCATAAAACATATGCATCTGAAGCATGCTAATAATCAATAGGAGATACAACTAAATTGTTCATTACAACAACATATAATTCATTCTCATTCACACAGAGTTCATGCACAACAATAACACATGTAAATAACTCAATACAAGATTAAACATTTATCTTAAACAAGAATCGTGCAACCGACTGCTTAGGATGGACGTTCCACCAAACCGTAGACTGACTGTTCCAAATCTCAATAGCCAGTCACCCCTGAGATTAGGCTAGCAATCCACAAAATAGGTTGGTATCTCAAAGTCCACTCACAACTCATAAATCTCTCAACCCAAGTGATGTTTTCCTACAACTATCCTGACTTTTCCACCAACAGTCTTCCTCTTGACCTACCCAACCCATGAAATGCACCATTCATTTATCAAGGATAACCCAAGGGATGTGTCATCCATTTATTAGGGATGAACCATCAGTTTATCAGGGTTAACCCAAGGGATGTACCATCAGTTTATCAAGGATAACCCAAGAAATGTGCAATTCATTTATCAGGGTCTCTCTGGCACATGTAGCTAGGAATCTCTCAGCTAGGAATTCAAGGGAAATTGCTACTAGGAAAACTATCAGCAAACCAACAACTATCACTTGCATTTTCAGTGCGACTCATGTAGGAGTTCACTCTTCTGGCTTGACAACCAGGCTCTTAAGTTCTCTAGGTCCATTTCGCTCCAATTACGCACCAGAATTCTCCCTCCAATGGCCACACCAACTACAAGCTCTCTTTTCTTCTCTATGTCCCCCTTCCATGCAAAAACTTGACTTCTTGCCCAAACTATTCGAACAGCTATTGCTTCTATCTCAACCCATACAAAATTCCTCTCTTTTTCTTGCCTTTCTTTACTCACACTCTTCCCCAATCTGATTGTAATCAACCCTCATGTGCCCAATAACTTTAGTATGTGACCACTCACACCCACCCTCTTACATGTATTCAATAATTGGCTTTGGAAAGACTAAAACATAAATGGGAAGGTTCATATACAATAGCAGATTTAGGAAAACAAGTTAAATCCATAAACATGGGTAATCCCCCCCTTGGACCCCTCTTGGCCATTATCCTAGACACTTCCCTCTCTTGTGGGTTAATTCAACCCCCATCTATTTTTCTTATCCCCTTAGCAGCTGGCATCACATTTTATTATTAAAACATTGAAATACAATTTTCCTATTACATCCCTTGGACGTAGCCATGTATTATATCTACATAATCATTAATCAAACTTCAGATTATAATGGGGATGTTACAAACTCATGCTCTCCTATGTCACTTCCACCAAAGATGATGAAGTCTTTGTTGTTGTCAACGATGAGGAGTGTGCTAGAATAATCTAGTAACAAAGCTCATCAATCTCCTTTTCCTTGTCTTCAACAAACTTAAGAGCATGGTCCCTATCCATGAAAAACTGCAAGTGATCAGATTTCATCTATTCTAGTGCTTCTTTGATTATGCGTAATGGAGAACTAGTGATCCCATCTGTAACTTCTTTTTGTCTCTCCTCCATATGAGATTTCAACATAAGATCTTCAATAAATTTATGAGTAACATCTACCCTTCTCAACACTTGTACAATCTGCTCCTCCTTGACCAATAATTGGTCCTCCAAACCGTGTCGAGGTGCAATCATGTCCTCCTCATCATCACATCATAAATGAGATATGGTGTTGAATCCTCATCATGCGTAGGTGATATCATGCTTGAACTATCTTAATTATAAGTATCATGCATAGTGAAAGATGTTGGATCCTCAACGTTGGCTGGTTGGAACATAGGGTCATTATTAGTTGTTGCATCCTCATCTTATGATGATTCATCAAAGGTATACCCATCCAACACGCTAGTTTCCCTGGTCTCATCAGTTAATTCTAATGATGTCTCATAGGCTACTGTTTGGTCTTCCTCTATGCACACATTCTCCTAATGGATAGATGCATACTCCTCCACTTGTTTTTGAGTCTCATTTCCTTTTGATTTCTACTCCATCCCTTTCAAAGAGGTCTTAGCCAATCTCTAGGCTCATTCCCACTCTTGATGTCGACATAATCCTCTGTTGACATATAATATTGGATCTCCTCACTAAACTTCTCATACTCGTCGCAGTAGGCTATGTGCTTTGCATTTAATGAACACAATACTAGGTACTTTAAAAATGATATTAGTTCATTCTGATATTTTTCTATGGATTCCTTATTGGTATTCATATTTTCTTATCCACACAAGATGAAAACATTACCAACTCTGATACCATTGTAATATCCCCAATGTAAATATGTTAGGGAAATAAAGGTTTGTTGTCCAAAATATTGTTTCTAGTTGGGTAATTCTGTGAAATGCTTTGTATTCATATGTTTTATATCTTCATTAATAGTTTGCAAGTGTTTCTCCAACGAAAATTTCGTGAAACACATTACATACCACATAAGCATAAGAAATAAGAGACAATGATGGCATTTTATTATGAGTGGTGAACAACAATAAATATACTCTCACGATAATAACTAATGGTTGATATGTAGATGGAACAGCCTCCTAAGAACACACATAACAATCACAAATTGGAATAATGGTGCCAATGTCTCTATTGAAGATGATGTTTCTATATTAAAAACCAGAACGTGGCTGGAAACCCTCCCAAGTCTGCAACACTTCTATGATAGTCCTCCTTGATTCCTCTGCTCAGCCATACAACCAATCGACTACCCATACCTAGTGTATCTCTGCGATACTACAAAGATCCTTGCTTGACAAAGTTAGATATCCAACGATGCCTCACATGAAAAAGTTGGGAAAAAAACGAGGGCCTCACAGGACACTTGATACTCGACCCACGAGGGTTCCTTCGATCTGGTTCTCTGAAACCCTTCAAAATCCACAGATGTCTAGGCTCAGCCTTTTCCAAGAAACTATGTAAACCTCTTGCGCACTTCGATATACCTCTAATAGTATGCCAAACTCCTAAGTGAATCTCCAATGAAGACCCTGTATGGATCCTCCTCCTTCTTATCTAGCTCCAATGGAAATCCTAGATGAATTCCCCTCTTGTCTAGTTAGGGTGGATATTGCACCACCGAAACCAAACCAATAGTGGAAGGGGTTTTCCTAAAATCCCTATGAAAATTCTATCTACAAGAGCACTCAATAAGATATCAAATCATAATAATGAGAAGTTAGGGGTTACCCTTGTTTTATACTTTTCCAACCCCTTCTAGATCCTTCCTCCATGCCTTCTAGAACTTCACCTTTTGGACTCCATCAATCCTTCTTGATATTTCCCCTTTTTGACCAAATCAAATGTAACCCTTATTTTCCCTCCAATTTTCACTTTAGGATTAAAAGCCACTTTAATAATAATTAATTAACTTATTAATCGAAAGTTATTTTACTTTCCCTAATGTCACTTTAATAATATAATATCTCCTAACTAAGTGACATTAAATGACCCCCTTTTCACTCATATTTCTCCACTAATAAGCCACGTGAGTCCCTTCTACTAAAAACGAGGAATTGAAATATGGGAACATGACAAAAATATACACACTAAGGATTCCTGTGAAATGGAACAAGAATATTTGTTCACAACAATTGCATAAAAATAAAATAAATAACAAATTATAGAATATAATCAAATGATCCTCGCATCCATCACTTTTTTTTTTTAATATATTTTTTATCACACTCAAAGGAAAAAGAACATGTGGCCCACAAATAAGAGACCTTTAAAGGAGTATTTCCGTTAAAATAAAAAATAGAATTTGATAAGTTAATTTTAAATATCTCATACTCAAGAGCTCAAAGTTACATGATACAATTAAAATTAACCCTGAAACAGTTCTATGGGATTTTCTCAAAAAATAATATGGTCTTTTACAGTCTTAGAAAATTAAAGGCATTTGTCCATAGATGGATTGGGATTGGGGCTCTTGTGGACCAAAATATGTGTACATGAAAAGATGAGAGAAGAATGAGTAAGGATGGGAAAAGATATGAGCAACAGGACCTGAAAAGAAGATAAAGGATGCAATCATAATTCGGTTATATTCTTCTCAAGAAAGACAATATAACTGGATGAATTTTGAAAGGGAAGAAGAGGATGTGATCAATGTAGACTTACTGTGATGGATTATCATGGCTCATTTATGTGATGTTGATTCCCTTATATTTTCTTTGATGATGGTTCCATGGATGGTACTAACTTCCCCCTCTTGATTTTCATCTGTAATCTCGATTAAGGATTTCTTTAACCACTCTTCTATATAATCTTTCATTGGGGTTACATTTATTTCATGTCTAATATTTATACCAAATAGTATGCTCTCCAAGTCTCTTAAGTCAAATAAGAGTTGGCGAAGAACATCTTCAATATCTTCATTTTTGTTTGCATAGTTCACCAACCATTTCAACTTCATTTTCATTATATTCAATGACATTATTAAATTTTTCGGCTGACAGACCCTTCAATATTTCCACTTCTTCCTAAAATTGCTCTCTTGTCATAAATATATAATTTAGAATTAACTTAGGGTCTTGTACTTATCTTGTTGTTCCAACTAAGTCTATTTCAATTAATCTTTTGTACAATCCCTCCTTTTTAGTAACCACAACATCACATTCTTCCAAAATATCTTTTAGAATCTTTATCTTCTTAATCCAACAGGCCTTTAGTTGTTTTATCCGAGCAGGATAAGGCACATCTTCTTATTTTCATTTCATTTCAGTCATATTTGAAACCTTGAAAGTAAATGTAGTGACTACATATTTATAAAACCCTTCTTCATGTTCATAGTCACTTTGGACAAAATATTTAAAAGTATTTAATTTAGATCCAAAAGAAATGATGTCACTTTCAACATCCCATGCTTCCATAATGAGAGACATTCTGACAACGACCAATAAGATTGATGTTCCTTTTAATTTTAAATCTAGTATTGCAGGTTGGAAAGTAGTTAGTGGAATTGCAAGGATAGGAGAGGGCATCAAAGTGTATTCCAACTCTTTAATTATTTTCTTTGGTTTTGCATTTTGTGCCTCCATATCATCAATTGAAACATATAAAGCATCCCCTATTATATTGTGTAACTTAGCAATTCTAGATGGAAGTAATTTGTTGAGATCATACTCACAACGAGATTTTCCCTTTTTATTTTTCGGGTCAAACCCTTCAAATATTAACTTTCTAAATTTTTTGTCAAATAAAGCATTATGTATGGCAAATGACTCTTCTTTTGAAAAGTCTTCTTCTTGTGTAGAGAGTTTAGCTGCAATTTGTTGACTTTCCTGCAACCTCAATTCTTCATCAGGGAAATGAATATTTTCAATACCAACCTCCAGGTCCATGTCCTCAAGAGATATATCATTTTCAGATATAGGATGTTCTACTTCTTCTCGCTGAGAATTTTTTATTTTCCTCTTTACTTGGAGCTTATGGGGATTTTAAATTTTTCCTTGTGGAGGTTTTTTATCACCCCAACCACCCGAATTACTCTTTGAAAACTTTTTCTACTACGATGTTGTTTCTTCGAGACTATTTTTCATTTGAACCTTTGCCTCTTTGTTTATATTGTGCTGTGAAGATTACCATGGTTTCAATATCATCAATAGATTTCATTGGAACATTATGGGTACTACCTTATTCTTCTTCAAACATAAGTGTATTAGCAAATGCGTTGTTGAATCCAACTGATGTCATATGATCAAGAAAGATATGACTTGGGTCGAAGCCCGTGATTTTTTCTGCATACTTCATATTGAACTGATTAAGGTGAGTCGAGTATTCATCAATTTTCTAATACCTCTTAATATGATCTCTCTAATTTTGCATGGCAATGGCATAAATTACCTCTTTCTTTTCTCATTAAAAAAGTGCAACCAAAATCTGTATTGCCTAGCAACTTCAATGATGAATATTTTGTCTGAAATGTAATAAGGAAGAAAGAAAGGAGTTTCAAGGAAATGGAAAATTCTAATCACATTATAATTTTCCATTTTTCTATAGTCCCCCTTTTGTTCAGAAAGGTCATTTCTTCTAATGATAGTCTAGTTGTATTTTCTCCAAAAAGAATTTTCTGGAAAACAATCATGAATTCATTGTATACTTCATAAATGTAATAAGTAGCTTTTTTTCTCCATAGAGCCTGGTACCACATAGTTACTGAATTAATTTTGCAATCTACCCTTTTCCCAATAGTCAAACCCTTGAAGATGTGGCAATAATTAATAGAAAATATTAATTAAGAATCCATATAGAACTTATTTTTTTTCTTGAAATTTGAAAGTTGTGAAGAAATTTTAACATAGATGATTCCCCAATCAAAGACAAGTTTTTTCATGAATTGTAAAATATAAGATATAGGGCCAACCAAGGAATGGTTGTCATGGATTCTTGACCAGTATTTCTAGTGAAAATCCATTCAAGTTATCGATAAGGGTTCTTCAATAAACTAACCCGAATTCTTGATATATCAAATGACATTGTCGCAAGATCCTCTAAATATTCTTGTAAAAGATCCAATCTATTATTTTTATTCTTGATAAAGTGCCTTGCTCCTTCTCCTTTAAAGGTAATGGTAAGATATTGTTGTGAGACTTATCGGTAAATGTAGAAATAAACAGATCTCCCTAGATCCACCTAGATCTAAAACAAAAAAGAATAGAATATGACACTTTCCCTAAGCTCTAACCATTCCATTTACTATTTAACAAGAGATGGGAAACATACCATTTAAATATTGTTTCCTCTTTCCGTTTTCATCCTAGCTCCACTCCAGTGCTCCTGTGATATTGAACCTGCAAGGGAACACAAGCCAACCAAAGTGAAAGCAATATAATATACTCAACGAGAACCTATGTATGTGATCAAGGAATCATACAATAAAACAAAACAAGTTTTATGTGAAAGAAACATATCGTTGTATCATATTAAAATGAAAGTGGAGATTACAACGAAAGCCTTGATGTTGCAAGGTCCCCTCTCGATGAACGTTTCCTCCAACACACACACTTGCTCCAACCTTGAATGAAGAAGATCTACAATGACTTGATGAACTGAAATGAAGCCCTCAAGTATGAACTAAAGTAGAATTCCTCATCCAATTCTTAGCCTATTCAAATTTCATTAACCTTATCCTTTTCCATGAGAAATACCTCTTTATATAGGGGAAAGAGAGATGGTTGAAGAGATTAGGATGACCCCACCAAATCACAGAAGTGAGTAAGATCCCAACCATATGGATGCCACCTCATCTTCTAGAAGATCCCCTTCTAGAACTTCCACGAAACTTGACCTTTTCTTAGTCTTTTGACATCATCGCACCCTAGCTATAGAGCAGCCCACAGAGACGTCACATCCTAGATTTATAGCAGAGGGTGACGATCAGGCATCGTCACACCCTGTGTATAGTGCAACCTGCATCGACCTTCCTTAATAGGGTTTTTGAGAAGAGAAATCCAGTTACTTTCCTCATGGAGAAAGGCTCTTTTTATCTTTTCATGGGAACATGAACACGTGTTATTAGTAGATCACTCAGGTGACCAAAATAATGTGTAACATAATGTAGTGTACCTATTTGGTCTGATACCAATTTGTAGGGTACCTATTTGCTCTGATACCAATTTGTAGGGTACCTATTTGCTCTGATACCAATTTGTAGTGTACCTATTTGCTCTGATACCAATTTGTAGTGTACCCTTTTACACTACCCAGGTTTCCAAACCCCTCAATTACCATTCTATACATGAATGTTTACATAATTGATACAGGAATTATAACCACATGCATTTAACACAATTAAACAC
>JASDQU010436661.1:102324-120251 GCA_032191745.1 Picea mariana
AAAGTATGAAGTTGGAACTCGTGACAACTAAAATAATTTGTAGAATGTGTGTCTCGGAAACAAGGAGCACACCGATTGGGAACCTGCAAACAATCAAGCATCAACATATTAATATAACATCGTTTGAGATAGGAATTCCCATACCCATATTACAAAATGTCAAGTGAGTCATGGCCACTAAATATACACTGTGGATCCATGTCATTATGAATCAGCATAGCCACCAGGAATACACTGTGGATCTATGTTCTAAAATGACTCAAATTCGGACATAGCCACAAGACATACACACTGGATCTATGTGTCAATATAAATCATGAACACCCCATCGCAAGATGGATCAGAATGGTGTGATCCAGGGTCTTCATTTCCATCGTTCTTAAGTATGAATCTAGCCATGTGATTACAGGTGCTGAAGTCGAACATGGTAGAAACTACTTTATTACCGGTCAATGATGAGAACCATTAACAAGTGTGAGGGAAATCACAATTGATGTCAATGACTCGCAAGGTATCCTAGTACAATCCAATGAATGTGAATAAATGAGTTGAAATCGAACACTCGATGGAATCTCCCAATAAGGGGTCAATGATGTGAACCCACTGTTGAAAGCGAAGAGACCTTCCATTGAGGCATGGAAGCTCTAAGGTACTAAATGATTTCTAAGTCTTGTTCCTGGATAGTGATTTGAATTTGGCAGGAAAAGACTTGTAACAGGAGGGACTTAATGTATCCCCCATCAATGACACGAAATAAGTAACATATTTGAAGTGGGTGAGAGCACGAAGTGATTTGAAACTGACTCGAGGAAGGCCGACATGGTAGAAAATTTATAACTGCAGATGGTCAACTCAATAGAAGGCTTGTTTAGGTTGGACTTCTCTTGAACATATGAACGACATGACAATAGTCTTGGAAACATTGACTCAAGGAGGACCTGACATATGCACATGCGGATGGTCGAACGAGAGACAGATGGATTTCCCAACCCGGATAGAATGATGAAGGGGGGTGTCATGTTCAATAGCGACTATTACTGGCATTAACACAAATACAAAGACATATTTCTTTCCCAATTTTCCCCCACCATTTCTGGTGAGTATCTCTTTATTTTTACGCAAGCTTGAGGAGGATAACATATGCTTATTGATGTAAGCTCATCCTTCGGATGAGTCCCTCAGAGTATGTGTAATGAACCCTAAGAAGGAGTGGTTCAGTCCCATATGGGTCTTTCGCTACTTGTTTAACAAGTCCAAAGAGAGAAAACTCGGGGGCTTTTCATGTTTAGAGAGTCTGAAAAACACTTAAAGAAAAATCCATTGGTTCCTTTATACCCAATGGAAGTAACCAAAGCTTTATACCCCATCGGTTCCTTTATATCCCATGTTTAGAGTAGGGATAACAATGGAAGTATTCAAAGCTTTATACCCAGGGGGAAACGATGGATTTGGTCTAGGTGAAAGTGGTGTTCCAATAGGAGCTTAAGTGATAACCATATTTTCGGTAGAAACTATGGTAACTTGTGGGACCATAATAGAATGGGCCATCTATAGAGGAAGAATCGAGTGATAACCTGTTAGGATCCTATAAATTATAGGAAATCGATGTTCTGACTAATATCCATTTCAGGCATAAAGAAGATTGCTCGTGGCCCATAATGAAAATGAAAAGTTGACAAAAGGCTATCAGCACCTCTCCAAATATGTCTTCTCCATTGATGTCATAGAACAAATGTTGGATACATGTCATGTTCCCAGATCTACTTTGGCAAAATCCTTCATCAATGAATGTGGTTTAAGAAAGATTATGGCTCTGGTACAAAGTTTCTTTATGATAGTGTTTTCTTACTGAAACAAAATTGGGAGTTTTCTTTATATATTGGATCCAAATAGTTTCTTGGAGCCTTGGTTTTATTTTTAATTTCGAAGCCTTGAAATTTATTGGGGCCTATGTTTCTTGGCCATTTTCTTATTATAGACTCTCGGGCTTTATAGCAGGGTTTTATTAAATTTAAAATTTTGCCAAAATTTTGGGCCCGAAGGACAATTTTCAATCCTTGAGCCATGCACCTACAGTAATCAACACACAAGACATGGGTGAACAAACATGAGCCAGCGCCCAACACAAGTAAATCCAAGCCAAGGCACCCAAGTGCCATGTACCAAGTCATATGAAGGAGGAGCCCACAAAGGCTTTGTATATTACTCAATGCATCGAATAATGGTGGGATCGTTCACATATATCAACACCTATTTGAGAAATAAAAAATTATATATGCAATGTTGACCAAGTGTCAAACGTGAAATCCTCACACACTCAGCTATGAGTTTACAAATGACAACTGTGTTCATTGCAGTTCACCAAAATCCAAACTAACTCGACAGTCATTTAATATTAATTGCATAGATCTGAGTTTTGATTACTCTGTTTGATGCCCCTTTCCTTGATCGAGAATCTGTTACGGTAATTGGGAAAATTGGCATTTTTACAAGGCATTCAAAGACATACATTCACTTCACAACTGAGGGTGAAGTAGAATTCAATAATGCCATTGATTTTAAAGAGAGGGGATTGGAAACTGTATGCAATAAGTTTAAAGAGGAAGTCCATGTCCCTGCATTGAAGGCGAAACCACTCGCTGAAGGAGAGGAACTTGTGAAGATATCGGATATGCCAGATTGGGCACAACCTGCATTTTTTGGGACGAAGCAACTCAACAGAGTGCAGAGCAAAGTATATAAAACTGCCCTGTTTATGCCTGAGAATTTTCTCTTGTGTGCACCCATGGGTGCTGGGAAGATTAATGTTGCCATGTTAACCATACTTCAACAGATTGCTCTCAATAGGGGTGTAGACGGTTCTGTTGATTTGAGCAAGTTCAAAGTTGTTTATGTTGCACCTATGAAAGCATTGGTTGCAGAAATGGTTGGGAACTTGTCTAACTGGCTACAGTCTTATGGAATATCTGTTAAAGAACTTACATGAGATCAATCAATGTCTCGTCAGCAGATAGAGGAAACCTAGATAATTGTCACCACTCCCGAAAAATGGGATATTATTACTAGAAAGTCCGGGGATAGGACATATACCCAACTTGTGAAGCTTTTACTTATTGATGAGATTCATCTTTTACAATGATAATAGAGGACCAGTGCTAGAAAGCATTGTGTACATGACAGTTATGCAAATTGAGACTACTCAAGAAAGGATTCGATTGGTGGGATTGTCTACAACACTTCCAAACTATGAGGATGTTGCCCTGTTTTTGAGGGTTAAGTCAGATGGGCTGTTCTATTTTGATAACAGTTACAAGCCTTGCTCGTTGACTCAACAATATATTGGGATCACTATCAAGAAGCCACTCCAGAGGTTTCAGTTGATGAATGATGTGTGTTATGAAAAGGTGATGTGGGTTGCTGGTAAGCATCAAGTTTTGGTCTTTGTGCATTCCAGAAAAGAAACAGTAAAGACAACCCATGCTATAAGAGATGCAGCTCTTGCAAATGACACACTTGGACGCTTTCTGAAGGAAGACAGTGCCAGCTAAGAGATTCTCCAAACAAAGACTGAATTAGTGAAAAACAATGATCTGAGAGACCTATTGTCATATGGCTTTGCAACCCATCATGCAGGGATGGCCAGAGCAGATCGAACTTTGGTAGAAGACCTTTTTGTTGATGGCCATATTCAAGTTTTGGTGTCTACTACTACTCTTGCATGGGGAGTAAATCTTCCTACTCATACTGTTATTATAAAAGGAACTCAAATTTTCAATCCTCAGATAGGTGCATTGACTGAACTGAGTCCGTTAGATATTATGCAGATGCTTGGTCGTGCAGGAAGGCCACAGTATGATTCCTATGGAGAAGGAATAATAATAACAGAACATAACACTTGCAAGGAGGTGGCAGAGTATCTCATTTTCCTAGACAAAGGACCAAAAGTCAAAGGGAAAAGTGGCCATTAGTTCCATAATTCGAGGGATAGGCATCAACAACCTTCCAGCAAATTCATGAAAACCAAGAAACCGTTTCCAAATTTAACTTCCCTTTAATTTACTGTTTTGATTGTTTTAGGAGACAATTTACATATGTCAATCATTGTAACCATTTTCTATTTTTAGAAAGTAGAGAGAGGACTCGAGTAGGGAAGACCAAGAGTATCTTTACCTATATGAAGGCACATGTAAAAGAGGCAGAGGGGTTCAACCTGAGAGGAAGTAGTTTTCTTTGTTGGACTATGGGCTTTGCCATTCCAGAAAGATTTTTTCTGTAATCTCGAAATGATCGATCAGTAATAGGCAAGCTGTTGACAGGATTCTTGTGTCGAGGTGTTGGTGGCGTTTCTTTTCTCTGCTATGTGTTTTTCTAGTTATCATTTCATTTGTTTTCAAATTCTTATTGTCAAAGAAAAATCAATAGAGAAGAATTTATTGAAGAAATACTCTGCATCTAGTTCTTGATAATCTTTATGTTTCTCTTCTAAAGATCAGTTTAAGAATTCTTAAATGCTCCTTTGCTTGGATTTTTCCTCCCCTATTTCTTCCTCAATCGACACCATTAAAACTTAATTCAATCCAACATTTCCACTACCTTGCCCTATGTAGGAGATTTGTCTAGATCTGAGAGTGAATCATATATTTAAGCATAGACCCCATTTTCCCAATGGCCCTCCTTGTTGTCCCAAACCAACCATTTAAAAACCAAAAACCCCGATCCCTCATAAGTAGCCTAATATCCTACGCCAAACCAAGCTAAATCATATAGAGAGAGCCCTCTCTGAGTCTTGGAGGGCTAGATCCAAGACTCAAAGTGGTTTTGATGTTGCCTCTGTGACTGCCTCCACAGCCTTGGGCAAATTACAAAGCGTTAACATTTTGGCGACCATACTGAAGACATTCTCCAGAAGTGCACTTCAAGTTCAGATTTGACTTCTGACGATGAACATAAGCCAAACACAGGAAGGTGGTACCATTCATCTGGTGACTCCATTGTTCAAGATCCCAAGCTTCAAAGTTCATGAGCGACTTCACTGCGAACAGATCCAGATCACAGAACATTGATGATGATTCAAGATGATAGGGTATGTGGCAAATCCTATATCTTGTGAAGCTATAAAAGAATTCAGGGATGAGTTAGCATATTTTCAAATTGATGAAGTTTCGTTAACAACCGTGTTTCATTGTTGGAAATCGAGAAAATTTTCTCATGAAATTAAAATTTTTGTTCTCGAGCTGTTTGTTGAAAGACTTGAAAAGGATATTGAGCTCTTGAATACTCATATTCGATCCTACAGTTTCCAACATCCAAAACAATTTTATGAGAATCTTACATCTCCAAAACCAAAAGATATTGTATTATCTTTCGATTTTCTGATTGATGAATATTTTGTTTGCAAGCATAAGTCTGAAATTGAACAATTGCAATCATGGTCTAATATTGAGGATGCGAATGGAAAACTTATCCATGTTAAAATGCTAAATGAATACCTGGAGAATCAACAAATAGATCGTATCTTTATATGGAGCTCCTCTTCAGTATAACTGTTCAATCATGTTTTTTCTGCAAGGACTCGAGCCATCACCAGTTGCCATTACATATTTCAGTTTTGATTTTGATCAAGCATGATGAGGAAGCCCAATCATGGGATCAACTGCTAGGTTGGATTCATTGGCACTTTTTCATTACCTGATTGAGCAGTAACTATTAGCAAAGTAGGGTAGGTAGGAGTGTGCCAATAAGCTCAACAAGATGAACACTTTTTTCTTTTTCATCTCTTCATAGTTTTATTTTCAGTTTACAGTTTGGGGACAGCGCAATGATCAGCTGGTCTGCGAAATTCAAAGTTCTATGTATTCTTGACACCTCCCAAGTAGTTGCCATCCCTAGGTGGAGCCTATGTTAGGATCCTATAAATTATAGGAAATCAATATTCTGACTAATATCCATTTCAGGCATAAAGAAGATTGCTCATGGCCCATATTGAAAATGCAAAGTTGACAAAAGGTTATCAACACCTCTCCAAAGATGTCTTCTCCATTGATGTCGCAGAACAAATGATGGCTACATGTCATGTTCCCAGATCTATATTGGGATCACTGTCAAGAAGCCACTCCAGAGGTTTCAATTGATGAATGATGTGTGTTATGAAAAGGTGATGTGGGTTGCTGGCAAGCATCAAGTTTTGGTATTTGTGCATTCCAGAAAAGAAACAGTAAAGACAACCCATGCTATAAGAGATGCATCTCTTGCAAATGACACACTTGGATGCTTTCTGAAGGAAGACAGTGCCAGCCAAGAGATTCTCCAAACATAGATTGAATCAGTGAAAAACAATGATCTGAGAGACCTATTGTCGTATGGCTTTGCAACCCATCATGCAGGGATGGCCAGAGCAGATCGAACTTTGGCAGAAGACCTTTTTGTTGATGGCCATATTCAAGTTTTGGTGTCTACTGCTACTCTTGCATGGGGAGTAAATCTTCCTGCTCATATTGTTATTATAAAAGGAACTCAAATTTTCAATCCTAAGAAAGGTGCATGGACTGAATTGAGTCCATTAGATATTATGCAGATGCTTGGTCGTGCAGGAAGGCCACATTATGATTCCTATGGAGAAGGAATAATAATAACAGAACATAACACTTGCAAGGAGGTGGAAGAGTATCTCATTTTCCCAGACAAAGAACTAGCAGTCAAAGGGACAAGTGGCCATTAGTTCCATAATTCGAGGGATAGGCATCAACAACCTTTCAGCAAATTCGTGACAACCAAGCAACAGTTTCCAAATTTAACTTTCCTTTAATTTACTGTTTTGTTTGTTTTAGGAGAGAGTTTACATGTGTCAATCATTGTAACCGTTTTCTATTTTTAGAAAGCAGAGAGAGGACTCAGGTAGGGAAGACCAAGAGTCTCTTTACCTATATTAAGGCACATGTAAAAGAGGTAGAGGGGTTCGACTTGAGAGGAAGTAGTTTTTTTTGTTGGACTATGGGCTTTGCCATTCCAGAAAGATTTTTTCTGTAATCTCGAAATGATCGATCAATAATAGGCAAGATGTTGACAGGATTCTTGTGTTGAGGTGTTGGTGGAGTTTCTTTTCTCTGTTATGTGTTTTTCCAGTTATCATTTCATTTGTTTTCAAATTCTTATTGTCAAAGAAAAATTAATAGAGCATAATTTATTGGAGAAATACTTTGCATCTGGTTCTTGATAATCTTTATGTTTCTCTTCTAAAGCTCAGTTTAGGAATTCTTAAATGCTCCTTTGCTTGGAAATCGAGAAAATTTTCTCATGAAATTAAAATTTGTGTTCTCGAGTTGTTTGCTGAAAGACTTGAAAAGGATATTGATCTCTTGAATACTTAGATTTAGTCCTACAGTTTCCAACATCCAAAACAATTTTATGAGAATCTTACATCTCCAAAACCAAAAGATATTGTATTATCTTTCGATTTTCTGATTGATGAATATTTTGTTTGCAAGCATAAGTCTGAAATTGAACAGTTGCAATCATGGTCTAATATTTAGGATATGAATGGAAAACTTATCCATGTTAAAATGCTAAATGAATACGTGGAGAATCAACAAATAGATCGTATCTTTATTGAGCCGGTTGCAAATTATATGGAGCTCCTCTTCAGTATAACTGTTCAATCATGTTTTTTCTGCAAGGACCCGAGCCATCACCAGTTGCCATTACATATTTCAGTTTTGATTTTCATCAAGAATGATGAGGAAGCCCAATCATGGGATCAACTGCTAGGTTGGCTTCATTGGCACTTTTTCATTACCTGATTGAGCAGTAACTGTTAGCAAAGTAGGGTAGGTAGGATTGTGCCAATAAGATCAACAGGATGAGCATTTTTTTCTTTTTCATCTCTTCATAGTTTTATTTTCAGTTTACAGTTTGGGGACATCCCAATGATCAGTTGGTTTGTGAAATTCATAGTTCTATGGATTCTTGACACCTCCYAAGGAGCTTCCATCCCCAGGTGGAGCCTATGTTAGGATCCTATAAATTATAGGAAATCATTAKTCTGACTAATATCCATTYCATGCATAAAGAAGATTGCTCATGGCCCATATTGAAAATGCAAAGTTGACAAAAGGCTATCAGCACCTCTCCAAAGATGTCTTCTCCATTGATGTYGCAGAACAAATGATGGCTACATGCCATGTTCCCAGATCTATTTTGGCAAAATCCTTCATCAATGAATGCGGTTTAAGAAAGATTATGGCTCTAGTACAAAGTTTCTTTATGATAGTGTTTTCTTACTGAAACAAAATTGGGCATGTTCTTTATATATTGGATCCAAATAGTTTCTTGGAGCCTTGATTTTATTTGTAATTTCGAGGCCTTGAAAGTTCTTGGGGCCTATGTTTCTTGGCCATTTTATTAGTATAGACTCTCGGGCTTTATAGCAGGGTTTTATTTAATTTAAAATTTTGCCAAAATTTTGGTCCCGAAGGCCAATCTTTAGTCCTCGAGCCACACACCTACAATGATCAACACACAAGACACAGGTGAACAAACATGAGCCAACGCCCAACACAAGTAAAGCCAAGACAAGGCACCCTAGTGCCATGTACCAAGTCATATGAAGGAGGATCCCACGAAGGCTTTTTATATTACTCAACGCATCGAATAATGGTGGGATCATTCACATATATCAACACCTATATGAGAAATAAAAAATTATATATGTAGTGTTGACCAAGTGTCAAACGTGAAATCCTCACACACTCAACTATGAGTTTACAAATGACAACTATGTTCATTGCAGTTCACCAATATCCAAACTAACTCGACAGTCATTTAATATTAATTTTATATATCTGAGTTTTGATTACTTCGTTTGATGCCCCTTTCCTTGATCCAACATCTGTTGCGGTAATTGGGCAAATTGGCATTTTTACAAGGCATTCAAAGACATACATTCACTTCACAACTGAGGGTGAAGTAGAATTCAAAAATGCCACCGATTCTGAAGAGAAGGGATTGGAAACTGTATGCAATAAGTTTAAAGAGGAAGTCCATGTACCTGCATTGAAGGTGAAACCACTTGCTGAAGGAGAGGAACTTGTGAAGATATCAGATATGCCAGATTGGGCACAACCTGCATTTTCTGGGATGAAGCAACTCAACAGAGTGTAGAGAAAAGTATATAAAACTGCCATGTTTACGCCTGAGAATTTTCTCTTGTGTGCACCCACGGGTGCTGGGAAGACTAATGTTTCCATGTTAACCATACTTCAACAAATTGCTCTCAATAGGGGTGCAGACGGTTCTGTTGATTTGAGCAAGTTCAAAGTTGTTTATGTTGCACCCATAAAAGCATTGGTTGCAGAAATGGTTGGGAACTTGTCTAACTAGCTGCAGTCTTATGGAATATCTATTAAAGAACTTACATGATATCAATCAATGTCTTGTCAGCAGATAGAGGAAACCCAGATAATTGTCACCACTCCCGAAAAATGGGATATTATTACTAGAAAGTCTGGGGATAGGACAGATACCCAACTTGTGAAGCTTTTAATTATTGATGAGATTCATCTTTTACAATGATAATAGAGAACCAGTGCTAGAAATAATTGTGTCCAAGACAGTTAGGCAAATTGAGACTACTCAAGAAAGGATTCGATTGGTGGGATTTTCTGCAACACTTCCAAACTATGAGGATGTTGCCCTATTTTTGAGGGTTAAGTCAGATGGGCTGTTCTATTTTGATAAAAGTTACAGTCCTTGCCTATTGGCTTAGTAATATATTGGGATCATGTCAAGAAGCCACTCCAGAGGTTTCAGTTGATAAATGATGTGTGTTATGAAAAGGTGATGTCGGTTTCTGGCAAGCAGCATGTTTTGGTCTTTGTGCATTCCAGGAAAGAAATAGTAAAGACAGCCCATGCTATAAGATATGTAGCTCTTGCAAATGACACACTTGGACGTTTTCTGAAGGAAGACAGTGTCAGCCGAGAGATACTCCAAACACAGACTGAATCAGTGAAAAACAATGATCTGAGAGACCTATTGTCATATGGCTTTGCAACCCATCATGCAGGGATGGCCAGAGCAGATCGAACTTTCGTAGAAGACCTTTTTGTTGATGGCCATATTCAAKTTTTGGTGTCTACTGCTACTCTTGCATGGGGAGTAAATCTTCCTTCTCATACTGTTATTATAAAAGGAACTCAATTTTTCAATCCTGAGAAAGGTRMATGGACTGAACTGAGTCTGTTAGATATTATGCAGATGCTTGTTCGTGCAGGAAGGCCACAGTATGATTCCTATGGAGAAGGAATAATAATAACAGAACATAACACTTGCAAGAAGGTGGAAGAGTATCTCATTTTCTCAGACAGAGGACCAACAGTCAAAGGGACAAGTGGCCATTAGTTCCATAATTCGAGGGATAGGCATCAACAACCTTCCAACAAATTCGTGACAACCAAGCAACAATTTCCAAATTTAACTTTCCTTTAATTTATTGTTTTGTTTGTTTTAGGAGACAGTTTACATGTGTCAATCATTGTAACCGTTTTATATTTTTAGAAAGCAAAGAGAGGACTCAGGTAGGGAAGACCAAGAGTCTCTTTACCTATATGAAGGCACATGTAAAAGAGTAGAGGGGTTCGACCTGAGAGGAAGTAGTTTTCTTTGCTGGACTATGGGCTTTTCCATTCCAGAAAGATTTTTTCTGTAATCTTGAAATGATTGTTCAGTAATAGGCAAGATGTTGACAGGATTCTTCTCTCGAGGTATTGGTGGCGTTTCTTTTCTCTGTTATGTGTTTTTCCAGTTATCATTTCATTTGTTTTCAAATTCTTATTGTCAGAGAAAAATTAATAGAGCAGAATTTATTGGAGAAATACTCTGCATCTGGTTCTTGATAATCTTTATGTTTATCTTCTAAAGCTCAGTTTAGGAATTCTTAAATGCTCCTTTGATTGGATTTTTCCTCCCCTATTTCTTCCTCAATCGACACCATTAAAACTTAATTCAATCCAACATTTCCACTACGTTGCCCTATGTAAGAGATTTGTCTAGATCTGAGAGTGAATCATATATTCAAGAACAGACCCCATTTTCCCAATGGCCCTCCTTGTTGTCCCAAACCAACCATTTAAAAACCAAAAACCCCGATCCCTCATAACTAGCCTAATATCCTACACCAAACCAAGCTAAATCATATAGAGAGAGCCCTCTCTGAGTATTGGAGGGATAGATCCAAGACTCCAAGTGGTTTTGATGTTGCCTCTGTGACTGCCTCCACAGCCTTGGGCAAATTACAGAGCTTTAACATTTTGGCGACCATACTGGGGACATTCTCCAGAAGTGCACTTCAAGTTCAAATTTGGCTTCTGACGGTGAACAGAAGCCAAACACAGGAAGGCTGTACCATTCATCTGGCGACTCCATTGTTCAAGATCTCGAGCTTCAAAGTTCACGAGCGACTTCACTGCCAATGGATCTAGATCTCAGAACATTGATGATGATTCAAGATGACAGGGTATGTGGAAAATCCTATATCTTGTGAAGCTATAAAATAATTCAGGGATGAGTTAGCATATTTTCAAATTGATGAAGTTTCGTTAACAACCGTGTTTCATTGTTGGAAATCGAGAAAATTTTCTCATGAAATTAAAATTTGTGTTCTCGAGCTGTTTGCTGAAAGACTTGAAAAGGATATTGAGCTCTTGAATACTTAGATTTAGTCCTACAGTTTCCAACATCCAAAACAATTTTATGAGAATCTTACGTCTCCAAAACCAAAAGATATTGTATTATCTTTCGATTTTCTAATTGATGAATATTTTGTTTGCAAGCATAAGTCTGAAATTGAACAGTTGCAATCATGGTCTAATATTGAGGATACGAAGGGAAAGCTTATCCATTTTAAAATGCTAAATGAATACCTGGAGAATCAACAAATAGATCATATCTTTATTGACCTGGTTGCAAATTATATGGAGCTCCTCTTCAGTATAACTGTTCAATCATGTTTTTTCTGCAAGGACTCGAGCCATCACTATTTTCCATTACATATTTCAGTTTTGATTTTCATCAAACATGATGAGGAAGCCCAATCATGGGATCAACATCAAGGTTGGCTTCATTGGCACTTTTTCATTACTTGATTGAGCAATAACTGTTAGCCAAGTAGGGTAGGTAGGAGTGTGCCAATAAGCTCAACAGGATGAGCATTTTTTTCTTTTTCATCTCTTCATAGTTTTATTTTCAGTTTATAGTTTGGGGATAGCCCAATGATCAGCTGGTCTGCGAAATTCATAGTTCTATGTATTCTTGACACCTCCCAAGGAGCTTCCATCCCCAGGTGGAGCCTATGTTAGGATCCTATAAATTATAGGAAATCATTAGTCTGACTAATATCCATTTCAGGCATAAAGAAGATTGCTCATGGCCCATATTGAAAATGCAAAGTTGACAAAAGGCTATCAGTACCTCTCCAAAGAAGTCTTCTCCATTGATGTCACAGAAAAAAAGATGGCTACATGTCGTGTTCCCAGATCTATTTTGGCAAAATCCTTCATCAATGAATGCGGTTTAAGAAAGATTATGGCTCAGGTACAAATTTTCTTTATGATAGTGTTTTCTTACTGAAACAAAATTGGGCGCTTTCTTTATATATTGGATCCAAATAGTTTATTGGAGCCTTGGTTTTATTTGTAGTTTCGAATCCTTGAAAGTTCTTGGGGCCTATGTTTCTTGGCCATTTTCTTATTATAGACTCTCGGGATTTATAGCAAAGTTTTATTTAATTTAAAATTTTGCCAAAATTTTGGGCCTGAAGGCCAATCTTTAGTCCTCGAGCCACGCACCTACAGTGATCAACACACAAGACACGGGTGAACAAACATGAGCCAGTGCCCAACACAAATAAAGACAAGACAAGGCACCCTAGTGCCATGTACCGAGTCATATGAAGGAGGAGCCAACGAAGGATTTGTATATTACTCAACGCATCGAATAATGGTGGGATCGTTCGCATATATCAACACCTATATGAGAAATAAAAAATTATATATGCAATGTTGACCAAGTGTCAAACGTGAAATCCTCACACACTCAGCTATGAGTTTACAAATGACAACTATGTTCATTGTAGTTCACCAAAATCCAAACTAAGTCGATATACATTTAATATTAATGTATAGATCTGAGTTTTGATTACTCCATTTGATTCCCCTTTCCTTGATCCAACATCTATTGCGGTAATTGGGCAAATTGGCATTTTTACAAGGCATTCAAAGACACACATTCACTTCACAACTGAGGGTGAAGTAGAATTCAATAATGCCACCGATTCTGAAGAGAAGGGATTGGAAACTGTATGCAATAAGTTTAAAGAGGAAGTCCATGTCCCTGCATTGAAGGCGAAGCCACTTGCTGAAGGAGAGGAACTTGTGAAGATATCGGATATGCCAGATTGGGCACAACCTGCATTTTCTGGGATGAACCAACTCAACAGAGTGCAGAGAAAACTATATAAAATTGCCCTGTTTACGCCTGAGAATTTTCTCTTGTGTGCACCCACGGGTGCTGGGAAGACTAATGTTTCCATGTTAACCATACTTCAACAGATTTCTCTCAATAGGGGTACAGATGGTTCTGTTGATTTGAGCAAGTTCAAAGTTGTTTATGTTGCACCTATGAAAGCATTGGTTGCAGAAATGGTTGGGAACTTGTCTAACCAGCTGCAGTCTTATGGAATATCTGTTAAAGAACTTATAGGAGATCAATCAATGTCTCATCAGTAGATAGAGGAAACCCAGATAATTTTCACCACTCCCGAAAAATGGGATATTATTACTAGAAAGTCTGGGGATAAGACATATACCCAACTTGTGAAGCTTTTAATTATTGATGAGATTCATATTTTACAATGATAATAGAGGACCAGTGCTAGAAAGCATTGTGTCTAGGACAGTTAGGCAAATTGAAACTACTCAGGAAAGGATTCGATTGGTGGGATTGTCTACAACACTTCCAAACTATGAGGATATTGCCCTGTTTTTGAGGGTTAAGTCAGATGGGCTGTTTTATTTTGATAATAGTTACATGCTTTGCTCGTTGGCTCAACAATATATTGGGATCACTGTCAAGAAGCCACTCCAGAGGTTTCATTTGATGAATGATGTGTGTTATGAAAAGGTGATGTCGGTTGCTAGCAAGCATCAAGTTTTGGTATTTTTGCATTCCAGGAAAGAAACAGTAAAGACAACCCGTGCTATAAGAGATGCAGCTCTTGCAAATGACACACTTGGACGCTTTCTGAAGGAAGACAGTGCCAACTGAGAGATTCTCCAAACAGAGACTGAATTAGTTAAAAAAAATGATCTGAGAGACCTATTGCCGTATGGCTTTGCAACCCATCATGCAGGGATGTCCAGAGAATATCAAACTTTGGTAGAAGACCTTTTTGTTGATGGCCATATTCAGGTTTTGGTGTCTATTTCTACTCTTGCATGAGGAATAAATCTTCATGCTCATACTGTTATTATAAAAGGAACTCAAATTTTCAATCCTGAGAAAGGTGCATGGACCGAACTCAGTCCGTTAGACATTATGCAGATGCTTGGTCATGTAGGAATGCCATAGTATGGTTCCTATGGAGAAGGAATAATAATAATAGAACATAACACTTGTAGGGAGGTGGCAGAGTATCTCATTTTTCCAGACAGAGGACTAGTATTCAAAGGGAGAAGTGGCCATTAGTTCCATAATTCGAGGGATAGGCATCAACAACCTTCCAGGAAATTCTTGACAACCAAGCAACAGTTTCCAAATTTAACTTTCCTTTAATTTACTGTTTTGTTTGTTTTAGGAGACAATTTACATGTGTCAATCATTGTAACCGTTTTCTATTTTTAGAAAGCAGAGAGAGGACTCAGGTAGAGAAGACCAAGAGTCTCTTTACCTATATGAAGGCACATGTAAAAGAGGCAGAGGGGTTCAACCTGAGAGGAAGTAGTTTTCTTTGCTGGACTATGGGATTTGCCATTCCAGAAAGATTTTTTGTGTAATCTCGAAATGATCGATCAGTAATAGGCAAGCTGTTGACAGGATTCTTGTGTCGAGGTGTTGGTGGCGTTTCTTTTCTCTGTTATGTGTTTTTCCAGTTATCATTTCAATTGTTTTCAAATTCTTATTGTCAAAGAAAAAATAATAGAGAAGAATTTATTGGAGAAATACTCTGCATCTGCTTCTTGATAATCTTTATGTTTCTCTTCTAAAGCTCAGTTTTGGAATTCTTAATTGCTCCTTTGCTTGGCTTTTTCCTCCCCTATTTCTTCCTCAATCGACACCATTAAAACTTAATTCAATCCGACATTTCCACTACCTTTCCCTGTGTAGGATATTTGTCTAAATATGAGAGTGAATCATATATTTAAGAACAGACCCCATTTTCCCAATGGCCCTCCTTGTTGTCCCAAACCAACCATTTAAAAACCAAAAACCTCGATCCCTCATAAGTAGCCTAATATCCTACGCCAAACCAAGCTAAATCATACAGAGAGAGCCCTCTCTGAGTCTTGGAGGGATAGATCCAAGACTCGAAGTGGTTTTGATGTTGCCTCTGTGACTGCCTCCACAACCTTGGGCAAATTACAGAGCGTTAACATAACCAACCAACAATTGGTCTGGAACGGGGGTAACACTACTGGTAGTACTAGTAAAATGGTCTAAAGGTATCGTATAGGTAACAAACGTCCAGGGCATCTGTGATGCCATAGGTTGATCATGAATCGCTCCTAGTTTGTCATAAATATATCATACTATCAATGATCCAGGTGGAGATCGGTGACCACCCACCTTTTCCAACTGGCTCAAAACAGGTTTCTGGCAATTTTGATAATTTACTATTTTTAGTAGTTTTTAACTTTCAGGGCCATTTTGAGGCCCTAAACGACGTTTATGGGAAAATGGGAATAAATATGGAAGTTCCTTAAATATTTCATCCAAAATTAATCTCCTCGACGATACCTTTCCAACGGGATATCATGCGCTTAAAACTAAGATCGTATGCAAAAGTTACAACCCCGGGAAGTTGATGTACTAACTTACCCAAACGGGGCCCACACGAATTTTGGTGCTTCATCTCCTAGGTTAGGTTTTTCGATGTCTAGGGTTTTTGGCATTCCTGTTTATTGTAAAAATGCCTTCAAATCCTCATTTTAATCATCTTCTTGCGAATGGGAGTAGCCATCACATCTCTTCTCAGAAATAAGCTGCCACCATTCTAGCGAGTCTTTCAATTTGTATTTTTACAGTATCTGTACATTTCTTTCATTAATAGAAATCGTGTATTACTGTATATATGTGTTTATGGTTGCATCTCTGATACATTTCTATTATATTATTGAATATCTATGATATCTCTATGCACTTCTTTATTATATCTCCACTCTCACTTCGTACTGAAAATAATCTGGATCAGTGGTATCAGAGCAGGCTTCTCTTGATCATTTTTTTTAGTGCATGTCCCCGATGAGGTCCGAGTATAGAAAGTTGGGTCTCAAGCTTGTATCTCTTGAAGACAATCGCTCTCGCATGCCCAAGAAACCCTCCATGGTGGAAGAAAAGAAAAATGACGGAGCAGACGATCCTATAAATCTGTTGCTTGAGCAAGCTCTCATGCGACAGAGGGATGAAATGATGGAGAATTTTTCCCACATCCTTCAATGTCTGCTGATAGCAACAGACGCATCTTCATCAAACAACTACTTTGGAAGCACCTCTCTTTTCAAGGTACAGGTTAATTTTGATATCCCCGTATTTGAAGGTCAGATAGATGCGGATTCCCTAGACAAATGGTTAAATATCTTAGAAGGTTATTTCCATGTTTATATTTTTTTCTACAGGGAAAATATCACCTTCACACTCCTTAATTCTCTCCCCCATGTCAAACATTAGTGGGAAACTTACTGGGAGAAAAGTTCCACAGAGGAGTTTGGAATATATGGGGCCGAGCACACTTGGGATTTTTTTGTGGATGCGATAAAGGAACAATATTACCCTCTTGGCAACTATGAGGACCAATACATGAGATGGACCACACTGCAGCAAGAGAGGGGCCAAGCAGTTTTAGAGTTCACCAATACATTCCATACCTTGCGCACCAAGCTGGGTATCAAAGACTCTGAATGACATTTGGTTCTAAAATAATGTGGGGCCCTATATAGATACATCCAAACTGAGATGGATATTCTGGATATCTCATCACTCGGTGCTTCTTATCGATATGCTGTTAAAATCGAGCATAAATTTAAGCACCAGAACAAACGAGAGTTTAGTTCTGCAAATACACAACAACCAAAGTATGACAAAGACGACCCTAACAAACAGTTTCCTGAAAACCAGTCCAAGGCATAGGAAAAGAAGGGTCATGGGAAGACAAAGAAGGACACCAGAAAATGGTGCGATTTCCACAAAAGCCCCTGGCACAACACCGATGAATGTCGCTCAAAATAGTCATTGGTGGTTGAGATCAAAGACAAGGAGATGAACCCTGATTCAAAATCTACTTCTGAAAATACTGGTAAAGGATAGATCATTGACGCAGACCCCATTGTTATTGTCGCGATCGCAACAATTCAACCAAAAGAACCAACAGATCCGGAAGAGGGGGAGCACCTTTTTCATTCACAGATGTGGGTGAAGGGGACCCCACTGCATTTTATTTTTGATAGCAGAAGCCAGAAGAACCTCATCTCAGCAGAGGTCGTCAAACAGTTGGGATTGTCGACAACACAACACCTATAGCCATACAACATCGGGTGGCTTCGCCAAGGACGAGATCTTTGTGTCAGCCAATAGTGTCGATTTTCATACGACATCCATTCATTCAAGGATGAGGTATTATGTAATGTTTCCCCACTGGATGTTTGTGATGTTCTCTTGGGCCA
>JASDQU010436662.1:48188-63022 GCA_032191745.1 Picea mariana
TTGGTAAATGTATTATTAATCCCTGTTGTATGGATTATAGTCAAGAGTTACTCATATATATTAGTTGTGTTTGATTTTTAAAAATTTGTGAATTATTTAAAGTTGTAAGCTATAGTTTCTATTTTTTAATTTAAATAATTAAATTAATGCCTATTTATCGTGATTTTTATTGGCTGTGAATTTGGATGCCTTGGTTGTGAACTTGGATGCCTTCTTGCAGACCTGATGACATAGTTCTACTAAAGGCATATTTTGACTTGCTAATTGTTTGCATAGATGATATATTAGTCTTCTCGGATTCCATAGACCAACATTTCAAGCATTTGGAAATGTTTTTAAAGGTCATCAAGCAGTTTGGTCTAGTTCTTTCTAAAAAGAAAATGGATCTCTTAAAAACCTCTGTCAAATTTATAGGTCACACAATTTCAAATGGCCAAATTTCTCTTCAGACTCATGTAGTGGAATTTGCAGAAAAATTTCCAGACAAAATAATTGATAAGACCCAACTCCAATGCTTTCTAGGAAGCTTGAACTATGTCAGTCATTTTTATAAAGATTGTGCTAAAGATAGAAAATTTCTAAATGACAGGCTCAAAAAGGATCCTATGCCTTGGACTAAAGCACACACTGAGGCTATGAGAAAAATAAAATCTAAAGTCAAGAACTTTCTAATACTACATGTTGCAAGTGATGAACTCCTTAAAATTGTTAAGTTTGATGCTAGTGAACAAGGATGGGGAGTAGTTCTTAAACAAGTAAAGGCAAGGAAATCAAATCCATATGAAGAGATCATACAATTTGCTTCAGGGACCTGGCTTGACAACAAAAAGAACTATGCAACAATTGATAAAGAAATAAAGGCAGCTCTCAATGCAATCAATACGTTCAAAATCTATCTTATTAATAAAAAAATTATGCTCAGAATTGATGCTACTACAATGAACAAGGTGTTACATAAGAAAATCAGTAAAGAAAGTGAAGCAAAATTTGCAAGATGGCAAGCTCTATTTGCAAATTTTGATTTTGATATTGAACACATCAAAGGCTCTAAAAATTCTATCCCTGATTTTCTCAGAAGAGAAAACCTTCAAGCGAGCATGAAATCAAGCGAGCATGTGAAAGCGAGCGAGGGAACAAGCAAGCAAGGACAAGCGAACATGGTTACAAAAAAAGAAAGCCATTGTCTCGTCATTGTTACTGAATGGAAAAATGGAGGTGAAAAAATAAGGAATCTCCTAGACAATGAAGATTACGAAGTATATGCCCAATTATGGAAACCTACATGGAACTTAGCAGAAATGAAGTTCTCGATATGAATTTGTAGCCAATTCATATCCTACCAAATTATGTTCCAGAACTCAGAAGAATCCCATTTTATACTAGAAACATTCTAGACATGCTTTATCACAGATCGACTAGAGCTGCAGATGATGCTACTTCGGCTTTATTCTACACCTTCAGAGATATAAACTTGAATTGGCAATAGTCTAATAATAATAATACAAGATTATATCATCAATATTTTTCATTTGATAGTCCCTGCTCCTATGATCTTTGGCCAGACCAAGACCCCACACAAAATTTCATTAGAACAGACATGAATTACAGTGAGTACAAAAAGTCATTGTGGAATTTTCTCAGTAAAGAAAATAAGAATAAGACATATTTCACATTATTGAAATCTATAAGTGTATATACTAGTATGAGGGGATTATATCATGTTTGGCTATCGAATTGGTGGAGAGACTTCAACATCAACAAAAGCACAGTGGACCCAGCATACTTAAATATAGAATGCACAACCAAAGATATTCCACTAATAGAAATCCATGATCTCTTTGAATCTGACATAATTATTGATGACATGGTCTTTTCAATGTATGTTACCATCACCTCCAATGGCTTGTAAAAACGATAATCTATGCACAATCATTCCAAGGAGGAACAATCATAGTACGCAACCTTTACTCAAAATCTTGGGAAATTGGTGGAGCCTATTCCCAACAATATAATATGGGGATGTATTGTAGTCATGACTAATATCTTCTCCGTATGATTTTCTTTTCATGAAAATCCTCAGAACTTGAAGAACTTCTTTGACGTTTGGTGTGGTTTGACCCACATTATAAGGAATCTATTGGAAAGTAAAGCATTTACATAAAAGTATGTTAGTCTATACTGAAAGAGTTTGTTGACCATTTAGGACAATTCTTGCACGTTTCATTGGTCTGAAGTCTAGAGAAAGTCTATAAATAAGGCTCGGGGGCATTGATTTGGGGCATCGAGTCTTAGAGTCTTGTCTAGTATTTGTCTTCTGCGATCCCTCCTGTCTAAGCTTTGAGTCTTTCTGTCGTGAGTTTGATAGTCTATGCAAAGACTACTCCATTAGGAGCTTGTGATCTAAAGTGGAATAAATCACAAGTCTTTTGGTATTGGTCTTCTGAGCTCCCTCTTTTCTGAGCTCTAAGTCTATATGTCCTGATTTTGATAGTATGCACAAGGAATACTCCATTGGTATCCTGTGAACTAAACTGGAAGAACTCAAAAGTTTGTTTAAATATTTTCTAGTAGCACTAGAAGCCGAAGGGTTTCCAGATAATTCCTGACGTCGAGATATATTCTTCTTAGGTCTGAGGTATCCTGAAATGTGTTATGGTTGAAAGCTGTGAATTTGTGTTTGTAAGGTTGAAAATTATGTAAACTTTTGGAAAAATTAATATAAACCCTTCCGCAATGTGTATTTATATAATTTCTTTTGAGTAAAAGTTTATTCGAAGTTCACTCAATGTTCACTTAGGATTTTGGAGCATTATTATCCTTTTTTTTCCCCAGTAAGATAATGAAGTTGCTCAGGGAGTTTGTTGAAGGAAAGGTGTTGAATATGCTTGAAGGATCATGTAGGGGTTCGTGTAGAAGTTTGTAATGTCATAAGAAGGATAAAATAAAGAATCATACCTCGTTGAGGGATGCCTCTGCAAAATTGGTATCAGAGCCAATCCAGGTTCCATTGATTCTCCCTTTATTTCTAATCATTCGTGTTCTATGTCTTATAAACAAATGAAGCATAAAGCAGTAGAAGAAAGTCAGAATGCTAAAAATGAAATATCAGCTATTTCTCGTCTATTTGGTTCAATGAGAATGTGTGATGTGAATGATTTCAATAAAGCATATAAAGAAGAAAAACCTCTCCCTAGGTGGAAAGTTCCTAAGTTATCTGCTAAATATATTTATGATGATATGCCCATGTTTCAATTACGTGCATATTCTCAATTTAAGATCATTGAAATGGTATCTGAAGTCCAAAAAAATGCATATGATCATTGTATTATCCCTACCTTAGACCCTGATGAAATCAGGATTGAAGAAAAAAAATCCAGAGCAAACTTCTTACATCTCGGATGTATCAGAATAGGCATTGAACCTCTACACAGAGTTGGTATACCTGCATTCACTCTTATTGTTGTACTTGATAATCGTTTCAACAAATTTTTCCATGCTCTAATAGGAGGGGTACAAGGTGACCTTTCCAGAGGCCCTATATGGTTTGACTATCATCCAAATTCAGAGTCTCTATCACTGACCCAAACCTCAAAGATATATTACAAGTTCAGGTTCTCACCAAAGGATATGATATGAAGCCTAGTTCTAAAAATATTGCAATTCATTATAAGTTGGCACTCAGACATACTAACACTCTCTTTCCAACAGTTTTTCATGCACCTGATAGAGATTCAGAGAGTTCTACCTTAGTATATACCTTTGCAAACAATGCCAAACTTGTTCCCCAATCCATTTCATGGGAACAATTAGATTTTCCAATTAATGGGTAGTGCAGGATCCTAAGCCCTCACAACAAATTACTCTCAATACTGCAGATATTGTAGATGCATCCTTCGACGAGGAATGATTCTTTATTTTATCCTTCTTATGACGTTATGAACTTCTACACAAACCCCTACATGTTCCTTCAAGCAGATTCAACACCTTTCCTTCAACAAATTCCCTGAGTGACTTCGTTGTTTTACTAGGAAAAACAAAAGGATAATAATGCTCCAGAATCCTAAGAGAACCTCGAGTGAACTTCGAATGAAATTTTACTCAAAAGAAAAGATATAAACACGCATTGCAGAAGGATTTATGTTAATTGTTGCAGAAATTTACTGAATTTTCAGCCTTACAAACACAAATTCAAATTTCTTTCGACCATCGGACATTTCAGGATACCTCAGACTTGAGAAGAATATAGCTCGACCTTAGGAATTATCTGGAAATCCTTCATCTTTGGGTGATACTCGAAAAATATTTAAAAAAACTTGTTCCTTCTTCCACTTTAGTTCACAGGCTCCCAGCGGAGTAGTCTCTGCACAGACTATCAAAATCATGACAGAGAGACTCAAAGCCCAGACAAGAGGGAGCTCAAAAAACCAATACCAACAGACTTGTGAGTTCTACCACTTTATTTCATAGGTTCTCAGTGGAGTACTCCCTGTGCAGACTAACAAATTCATGACAGAAAGACTCAAAGATCAGACAGGAAGGATCTCATAAGACCAATCCTAACCAAGACTCTAACACTTGATGCCCCAAATGAATTCCCTCGAGTCTTATTTATAGAATTTTTCTAGACTTCAGATCAACGAAACGTGCAAGAATCATCCTAAATGGTTGAAAAACTATTTTGGTACAGACTGGCAGACTTTTCCGTAAATGATTTACTTTATAATAGATTCCTTATAATGTGGGTCAAACTGCACCAAACGTCGGAGAAGTTCTCCGAGTTCTAAGGATTTTCATGAAAATCAAATCATACAGAGAAGATATTAGTCATGATCACAATACATCCCCATATTATATTGTTGGTAATAGGCTCCACCAGTTTCCCAAGATTTTGAGCAAAGTTTGTGTACTATGTTTGTGCAGAGATTCTCATTTTTACAAGCCATTGGAGATGATGAGTTACATACATTGACAATACCATGTCATCAGTAACTCTATCAGATTCAAAGAGATCACGGATTTCTCTTAGTGGAATATCTTTGGCTGTGCATTCTATATTTAAGTATGTTGGGTCCACTACACTTCTATTGATGCCAAAGTCTCTCCACCAATCTGATATCCAAACAGGATATAATCCCCTCATACTAGTATATACACTTCAAAATTTTAATAATGTGAAATATGTATTATTCCTATTTTCTTTCCTAAGAAAATTCCACCATGCCTTTTTGTATTCACTGTAATTCATGTATGTTCTGATGAACTTCTATGTGGGATCTTGGTCTAGCCAAACAACATAGGAGCAGGGCCTATCAAGTGAAAAATATTGATGACAGAATCATGTATTATTGTTACACTGTTGCCAAATCAAGTTTATATCTCTGAAGGTGTAGCATAAAGCTGAAGTAGCATTATCTGCATCTCTAGTCGATCTGTCATAAAGCATGTCTAGAATGTTTCCAGTATAAAATGGGATTCTTCTGAGTTCTGGAACATAATTTGGTAGGAGATGAATTGGATGCAAATTTATATCGAGAACTTCAATTCTTCTAAGGTGCCATGTAGGTTTCCATAATTGGGAGTATACTTCCCAATCTTCATTGTTTGGGATATTCCTTATTTTTTCACCTCCATTTTTCCATTCAGTAACAATGATGAGACAATGGATTTCTGCTTTTGTAACCACGTTCACTTTTCCTTGCTCGCTTGAAGTTTTTCTCTACTGATAAAATCAAGGATATAATTTTTGGAGCCTTTGATGTGTTCAATATCAAAATCAAAATTTGCAAATAGAGCTTGCCATCTTACAAATTTTTCTTCACTTGCTTTAGTGATTTTCTTATGTAACACCTTGTTCATTGCAGCAACATCAGTTCTGAGCAGAATTTTTTTGTTGATGAGATGGATTTAGAACTTATTCATTGAATTGAGAGTATCCTTTATTTCTTTGTCAATTTTTGCACAATTCTTTTCATTGTCAAGCCGGGTCCCTGAAGAAAATTGTATGATCTCTTCGCGCGGCTTTGGTTTCCCTTCCTTAACTTGTTTAAGAACTGCTCCCCATCCTTGATCACTGGCATCAAACTCAATAATTTTAAAGCGTTCATCACTTGCAACATGTATTATTAGCAAGTGCATGACTTTAGATTTTATTTTTCTCACAACCTCAATGTCTGCTTCAGTCCAAGGCATAGGATCCTTTTTGAGCCTATCATTCGGAGTTTTTCTATCTTTAGCACAATGTTTATAAAAATTAATGACATGGATCAAGCTGCCTAGAAAGCATTGGAGTTAGGTATTATCGGTTATTTTCTCTAGAAATATTTCTGCAAATTCCATTGCATGAGTCTAAAGAGAAATTTGGCCATTTGAAATTGTTTGACCTAGAAATTTGATAGAGGTTTTAAAGAGCTCCATTTTCTTTTTAGAAAGAACTAGACCAGACTTCTTGATGACCATTAAAAACATTTCAAAATGCTTGAAATGTTGGTCTATGGAATCCGAGAAGACTAATATATCATCTATGTAGACAATTAGTCAGTCAAAATATGCCTTTAAAGTGTCATCCATAACCCTTTGAAATTTCGTCGGAGCATTCTTAAGACTGAAGGGAATAAAATTACATTCATAGTGACCTGCAGGAACACTGAATGCAGTTTTGAATTTTTCTTCCTCCTTTATAGACACTTGCCAAAATCTAGGTTTTAAATCAAACTTTGAGAATATCTTTGCATTTGCTATTCTATTGACCAGACTAGATTTGTGGAGTATAGGATAAGTATCATCAGTTATGACTTAATTTAAAGGAGTATAGTTTACTACCAATATTGAGACTCCTCGAATCTGATCAGAATGTTTATTAACATAGAATCCATAGCAATTCCATGGGATAATGGATTTTTTGATCAATCATTTTTTCAATAATCCTTGGATTTTTTCAGAACACAATTTCTGATATTTAGCATTCATAGTATTGCTCTTCTTTTACAAGGTTTTCCCTTATAGCTATCTTTGTATGGTAATTYAACAAAATGAGTTTTTGTTTACCAAAATGCAGTTGGGAGTTCTGAGCATACATGATCTTCAAATATTTTTTGCAGTTGACTAATCCTGCCTTGAATTTTTAGCTCCTTGAGTTGTTGATCAATTCTCTGGTTGCTCTTCATTTGCTGGAGTTATTGAATTTGTTTCTCTTTCTCTATAAGATTCTGAGACATTTGAACCATTGTGGACAACTTAGGGACTGATACAAATGGGAGCACAATTGTTCTCCTTGTTATTGTAATAAAATATCCAGATTTTCCATTTGGTAATTTTTCGGAACCATGTGATTCAACAATAGCCAAAAATGGAGTACCTAAAAGACACGGAACTGGAATTTATGCAAGTGAAAACTTCATATTCAAGCAGTAAGTTCCAAAAAATAACTTGACCCTTTCAAATTCATATTCCATCTTTAGGGTTGGATTACCTAGCCCAATGGTTGCATTATTATTTTTTAACCAATAACAAGAAGGAATAGAATCTTTATTCATGATGTTAAAATCTGATCCTAAATCGATCAATGCTTTCAATTTAAAGATTTGACCTTTAATATTCATCTTAATCATTACATGATACTGTTGATGTTGAATGGCCATTATTCTCATAGAATTCAAACCTTCTATAGAATTTTTCTCAAATGTACTAATGTTGGTATTTTCATTCTGAGGAATTTCTTCTAGGGAAGGCATGAATTGTAGGGCCTGGATTTGTTGTTGTAACCCTCTTATTTCTTCTCTAGGCCATGAATAATCTTTGTATCCATCCTCAAATTTTGATTCTTTTTCAATCTTTTCTAATCTTTGCTTAATTTCTGGACATATATTAGCCAGGTGTCCTGATTCAACAAGTTAGGTTGGCCTTAATTTGTTGTTTGGAAGATTGCAATTTGATGTCTTCCAGGGAGTAATAATGAGACTGTGTATTTCTTATAATGACCTCTTTTCCTCATATCCTTTTGGTAATACTTGGGCTTTCCCTTATCATATTTTTGGAATTCTTGTCTCATGGATTTCTTTGCCCTTTTCTTTCTTCTAACCAAGTCGTCTAGGGTCATACCATATTTTTCACCAATAGATCTACTATTTGGTAATTTTGATATCTTTTATATTGACTTTGTAACCTTCATGTTAGCACACAATCCTACTAGGGCAGAGGTAATTATTGTGTAAATTTATCCCCAAATATAAAGCTCATAAGGTTGAACAAAAGCTTTTTGTACCTTTAAATATTCAACAAATTTGTTGGGGAGAGAAGCAAGATATCCTTCCTTCCAGAGAAGGTTTTTGCTATCTTATACTTCATATATCCTTTGGGTCCATTCTCGTGAAAATCATCATAATTGGACATTCTCTTACATTTCATTCCCATTAGAATTATGGACATCTATTAGCCAGGTGTCCTGGTTGTCCACATAACCAACAAGTTAGGTTGGCCTTAGTTTATTGTTTGGAAGATTGCAATTTGATGTTTTCCGGGGAGTAATAATGAGACTGTGTATTTCTTATAATGACCTCTTTTCCTCGTATCCTTTTGGTAAGACTTGGAATTCCCCTTATCATATTTTTGGAATGCTTGTCTCATGGCTTTCTTTGCCCTTTTCCTTCTTCTAACCAGGTCGTCTAGTGTTATACCATATTTTTCGCAAATAGATCTACTATCTGGTAAATTTGATAGCTTTTGTATTGACTTTGTAACCTTCATGTTAACACATAATCCTACTAGGGCAGAGGTAATTATTATTTAAATTTCTCCCCAAGTATAAAGCTCATAAAGTTGAACAAAAGCTTTTTGTACCTTTAAATATTCAACAAATTTGTTGGGGAGAGCAGCAAGATATACTTGCTTCCAGAGAAGGTTTTTGCTATCTTTTACTTCATATATCCTTTGGGTACATTCTCATGAAAATCACCATAATTGGACATTCTCTTACATTTCATTCCCATTAGAATTATGGCATGTTTATCAAAGAGTTCATGTTTTGTTCCACACCAATGCTCAAGAATGAATGTAGTTAATGCACCTATCATATTATTTTCTGCTTGGCCATCTTCTCTGAATACTATATCTTCGTTTTCATATTTAACTTTTTCCTTTTCCATTTTTTCAACTAGGGAAGGTGAAGATTCTATTTCCCACCATTGAGCCAAAGTTCATGTAAAACATTGTATAATAGAATTACATGATTCTATTTAATTTTTCCCTTTCATGCACATGACTATGTAGGAAACATACATTTTATCTATAACTTGATGAATTTGGCCTGTGGTCATACTATATATGTTCCATTCTAGGAAATTTTCATTTGTAAATGTTTGTGCCTCTTGTAGCTTGCCTTTTCCATAAAGGTCTGGAGATGAAACCCTAGTCATGTTCCAAGGAACTGGTTCTTTAGCAGGGAGAATATGAGATTGTGTAACTAGAAGATGAGTTGAGGATGATTCTTCTTGTTCTGGGGTTAAAATGGACTGGAAACCTTTTCGTCAAATCAGTTTCTTCAGGAATGTAGACTATAGAGTTTATTGATGAGACCTTTTCTGGAAATAAGTAATAACTAGGAATTGGTTTGTCGGGAAACTTTCCAGATTGTTATGATACTTTAATAATATATTCCCCTATGTTCCTAAAAGATTCCCCTAATCCTTCCATTAGTTCTTCGTGGTCTCT
Organism: Picea mariana; assembly: GCA_032191745.1. Classification (NCBI taxonomy): domain Eukaryota; kingdom Viridiplantae; phylum Streptophyta; class Pinopsida; order Pinales; family Pinaceae; genus Picea; species Picea mariana. The sequence continues at coordinate 57,894 of JASDQU010436662.1, forward strand.
TTTTGAAGAGTCTTTTTCACTTTCTAAAGTGTTTTTGATTTCAAAGACTTGAGAATTGACAGAGTTTATACTGGAAACAACTTGATTTGTACAGACTTGAAGTTGATGTATATGTTGCTTCCTAGAATAGTCATTGGTTGCAAAAGTATGTTCTTTCATACCTCTTAGAGAAGTATTTGTCCAATTTAACTATTCATACACACTTTGGAGTCTTTTCTCTGAATTTGTTTGTTGATATTCTTCCTTGTGAATCATGAGGGGTGTAACCTTAGTTTGTTTTTCCTCTTCTCCTAGAATGATTACCTTAAAAGGGGGAAAAGGAAAATATGTCTCAGTTGTTTTTCCATCTAAGGCTTTCCATTTGTGTTTGGTAATGACACTTTCCTTGGAATACATCATTTGAATTGCTTCCTTTTGGGAAAGTATGTACCATTCATAAAAGGATATCCACAAATCCTTTATTGACATATATGTTTGCCATTGCTCATATAAATATTTCTTTAGTTCTGCAGAAGTAATGGCATTAAATTCTTTGGCTTGTGGATAAGTAAACAGATCCCAATTTAGCATTCTCTTAATCCATTATATGTTTACTCTTCTTCTAGGACATCCATTCATAAGGGAAAAGAATTTGTGCATCTTTGGGACTAGTGGATTTTGTTGTCCTATGTGTAATGGATTTTCAAATATGCAGGATGGAATTATTGCATCTGTTTGTTAAATATATCCTAATCGATATCTTGGAGTTCCTGGTGGTATGCAATAGATGAATATTTCTCTGAGTCTAGGATCATCTGTTTCTAGCTCAAGAATATGATGCATCATCAAAACATGGCTTTCATGTGGAAAATCTATGTCTGATGTATCAAAACACTTTGGATGAGGACAACTTTCTTTTGAGATCAAGGTTGGAGGATAATCACTTCTAGGATTCTGGTTTTTATGTATAAGAGAGCATACTTGATGTTGGGTATTGACCATATTATGGCATCAAGGACATTTCCTTGGAAGAATAGAAGGTGGTGCCATCCAGATGGGTTCATGAGTACAAATGGGTGGATCTATGCCTTCAACATTTGGATATGGAAAAGAATATGTAGATGAAAAGTTTAAAGAAGCTTCACCACATTGGTTTCTTTGAGAAGACTGGCTAGAGACCAGAGCAGAGCATAAAGGGCATTGTATGAGTCCTGGAATGGGTGGCCTTTGAAAAATGGGAGTGTGAGAACATTCAGGTCTAGTTGCAGGATATAATGACTTAGAAGAGACAAACCTTCACGGAGGAAATCGAATGACTTATTGAGTATGATATTCTACAATATATGTAGTATTGAGAGTAATTTGTGGTGAGCTCTTAGGAGCCTTCACTACCCATTCAGTAGGAAAATCTAATTGTTCCCATGAAATGGCTTGGGGAACAAGCTTGGCATTGTCTATAGAGGTATATACCAAGGTAGAACTCTCTGAAACTCTATCAGGTGCATGCAAAACTATTGAATAGAGAGTTTTAGTATATATGAGTTCCAACTTATAATGGATTGCAATATTTTCAGAACTAGGCTTCATAGCATATCCTTTGGTGAGAACCTTAACTTGTAATATATCTTTGAGGTTTGGGTGAGTGACATAGACTCTGAAATTTGGATGACAGTCAAACCATATAGGGCGTCTGGAAATATCTCCTTGTATCCCTCATATTAGATCATGGACAAATTTGTTGAAACGATTATCAAGTACAACAATGAGAGTTAATGCAGGTATACCATCTCTGTGTAGAGGTTCAATGCACATTTTGATACATCTGAGATGTAAGAAGTTTGCTTTGGATTTTTTTTCTTCAATCCTAATTTCATCAGGGTCTAAGGTAGGGATACTGAAATGATTGGATGCATTTTGTTGGACTTCAGATATTTTTTCAATGATATTAAATTGAGAAGATACACATAATTGAAACAGGGGAATATCATCATAAATATCTTTAGCATATAACTTAGGAACTTGCCACCTAGGGAGAGGCTTTTCTTATTTATATAATTTATCGAAACTATTCACATCACACATTCTCATTGAACCAAATAGACGAGAAATAGATGATATTTCATTTTTAGCATTCTGACTTTATTCTATTGCTTTCTGCTTCATTTCTTTATAAGACATAGAATGAGAAGTATTAGAACTAGAGGGAGAATCCATGGAACCTGGATTGGCTCTAATACCAATTTTGCAAAGGTGTCCCTCGACGAGGAATGATGTTTTCTTTTATCCTTCTTCTGATGTTATGAACTTCTACACTAACCCCTACATGATCCTTCAAGCCGATTCAACACCTTTCCTTCAACAAAATCTTTGAGTGACTTCGTTGTCTTACTGGGAAAAACAAAAGGATATAATCCTCCAGAATCCTAAGCAAACCTCGAGTGAACTTATGTTAAACAACCAAAAAGACAACGAAGTCAATAAAATTATATTTTGGATGTAAATTTATGTTAAACAACCATCAAGTATTGTTTATTCAATGTTGATGGATAGTGCAAATCTCAACTTGTATTTTAAGTAGGTCTCTTGGTGATCTTGTCATTTGAATTTTGTGGGTTAGTTTCATGTGTTAATATTTGTTTAAGTTAACAAGTTAATAAATATGTTAATGGTAAAAATTGATGAATTTTGAAGAAAACTTATGATTATGCATCTTGAATACATAGATAATTTTCTCAAGTACACTTAGTTATAAATTGTCATCTAGTAAATAAATCTGATTAAAAGGAAAATTGAAATGGAGCGGTGTAATATTGTTGATGTTTCACTATTCAAAATCTTATTCTTTTAAATAATAATCCTCTCTGATCCCCATATTTTAACCAATGGACTTTAATCCTCATCATCATCAATAATTATAGGGTGTGAGCTATCATCTATGTTATCACTCAAATTTCGTCTACAAATGGTTACAGGAATTCAGCATCTCCAAAAACCTATTAGTTCATTCATGGCCCAAAAATGAATTTCCAAAGGGAAAAAACTATACAAATGGTTATAAAATCATCATGCGCTCAGAATATAAAGGAATCATGCGCACATGCACCAGTCGAAAACGCAGGAAAAGCACACATGCGCCCGATGCGCGACTGTGGACGCAAAAATCCGTGCACACCTCAGAACAATGCATTTATGATTCTGGTCAATCTCCCACCCACTTTTGGTTCATCTCCCAAGTCAATTTGACCCCAAAATCCAAGTTGAATCCGAGTGGGGGGCTGGTCAAAAACCTAAAGGTGCCCTAAAGGGCCCCTTGTTCACACTAAAGACCGGTTGGATAATGCCTCAAATCTTTTCTATAAAAAGAGGCCATGGGTGCAATATATTTCCAAGAATCTATTTTTATTGTTATGCTGCCTCTATTCTCCTACAAGGAACCTCTTTCCTCATTGGAGAATACAAGAAACATTTCATTGGGCCATTCACATCACCTCTTGAGTGAATGAGATTTGGATTTCTTCACCATTTCCTTTTAGTTTGATATTTGTAATAAGAGATCTCTCATTGGGGGTTCAAGAGCCCTCCCTTGGAGGAAGAGGGGACTCATAACTCTCCCTTTCGCTTTGGTGTTTTCCCACTAATACAATCTATCCATTGGTCAATTATTTGGTTGATTTTGGTTCTAATTTCCTTATGCACTTTAGTTTAGTTTCTTTAATTGTTGTTAGCTTAGCTGTTTATTTGTTTCCTATGCTTGATGTGTCTAACTCTTTCATTAACTTCTGTCATGTTCAACTAACCCAACTGAACTTGCAAGTGTCCATCTTTTTCTCATTCAGGTGACGAAAAGGATACAATGGATTGGGGAATCCAGTAGGTATAGGTATCAATTTCCTCCCCATTTGGGTTGTTTGAGAACTTATTTTTTATTTATTTGACTTGCAGGGATCATAACTGGCCAATGCCTACCTGCAAAAAGCTAAATTAGGATATGAGATAAGAGAATCCCGTTCGAAATTTTATTCCCAGTCGTGTATCAGAACATGCACGGTTTTTTCAGCCCGCATGTGCGTCTTTCGATCACGTGCACCAACAACACTATGTTTCTCAGTGCATTATGCACACATGCACCAACAAGTCATTTTTATTTGTGCATTGGCGCCACGTGCGCTTCTATCTACTCTGCGAGCCGTGCATCTGTCCAGAAATTCAACATTGTAAGGATTTGTTGTGATATTTTGAAGGCCCCTACCCTTATAAATCTAGATTCTATGCAATTTGTAATATGCACCACACTTAGATTGCCTCTCTGTTAGGACCACACAATGTACCTTTTTGCCTATACCTTTTGCCACCATTATACTCTTGATCACCTGCATTTAGACTCATACTATCACTTTATCTGATCATCTCAAAGGTATACAACGTCCCTTCTCATTACTATACGTTTAATCTGTTTTGCATGATATTTTACATCACTCTCATACTTAACCATTGATTAGAAATGCATAAGTGTCCAAAACTGCAGATTTGTATTTAAGGCCCATTGCTGAAACACAGAACTGATGCTGAAACACGGAGCTGCTACACAGCCCGAGGTCACAGATGCTGAAACACGGAGCTGCTACACAGTCCGAGGTTGCAGATGCTGAAACACGGAGCTGCTACACAGTCCGAGGATGCAGATGTTGAAACACAGAGCTGTTACACAGTCCAGAGTTGCAAATGCTGAAACACAGGGGAAACTGCCATAACCGACGATGCTAAAACACAAGGAAGCCGCCACAGTCATCGGTCAACGCAGTCAGAGTGAAATTCACGTGGTTGAAACAGCCCGCGAATTGCAATGCTGGAACAACATCAGCAGCGATGAGAAGAAGCTGTTACACCAGCCACAACAGCAATACCTCATTCAGTTCCTGTAATAGCATTCGGTTGCGTGAAACCAGGACATCCTATGCTAATTTAGAAAGAAGATCCGATCTAGGATAGGATTCAGATATGCGTTGTAATGATTTTATCGAAGGGATTTCCTCTTTAAATCAGAGGAAATCACCATTCGAAATGTCGAAGTTTTTATGTATTGAAGCAACTCCAGAAAAGCGGGACGTGTTCTATTCTTTCCAAATTGTAATTTGATATTTTTACAGATG
>JASDQU010436663.1:21054-38581 GCA_032191745.1 Picea mariana
CGTTTTCTTTATATTATCTAATTATTGTTATCTACTATTTTGCAAATATTGGCATGCATATTGGGGAGGTGCCTCCCCAATAGGATGAGGAGATGGATGAGGCTCATGATATACCTCAAATATAGATACTTGACCTATGATGTAGGCTATATTGTAGATTATTTTAGAACCTAATCGATAATTTATGTGTAGTGATAGATCACCATGGCGTGGTCCCTATATTAACTATCAAAATCATACATAACCCTTAAATTCAAGTGATATGGGGGACCCTTCCACATGATATGGCATTATTGATGTGTCCTGTTTTTAGTGCTAACAACCTACTCGATAGGTTGAGGGATTTCTGTCCTCCACCTCCTCCTCCTCCTCCACCACATCCACCATATCCTCCTCCATGAGTTGACTGACCAATATCTCCTCCTTCATGAGTTGAACTACCACTGTATCCTCCTCCACTAACCGACCAAAAACCATCTCATCCTCCACAAACTGATTAACCATTGTCTCCTCCTTCACTAGCCAACTAACCACTATCTTCTCCTACATAAGCTAATCAACCACAATCTCCTCCTCCACGAGTCGACTGACCATTGTCTTCTTTCCACTAGCCAACTGAACACTGTATTCTCTTATATGATCTGATTGATCACCATTTCCTCATCCAAAAACTAACAAACTATTGTTTCCTCCTAAAGTAGGTGAGCAACCAAGTGTGACACCCATTGCACTCATTGGTGATATAGACAATATGGATATGGATGATATAGTTTATGGTGAATATATTTACTAGTTGTTACATTCTACATTTTTATCAAGTTGAGATACTAATTCCTTTCTCTCTAGTGGTATATATATTGGTGCGTCTGACTCCGGTGGTGGGCATAGCTTATAATAGTTATTGATCACATGTATATGTTTGATTGTTGCAATGTGTGTGTGTATATATATGAGACATTTTTTTATATCATGTTCATTTCATCTTGTTTTATTTATAAATCATATTGTGTGTATGTTAATGATTTATATTACTAATAATTTCTTTGTTTTTAATTTAAATTTGAGATATATCCATCAATCAAATTTGAGGAGGGAACACATGTTCTTAACAATTAGGCCCACTCAAGGTTGATATTAAAGTTTTAATAATACAAACTTTTTATATTAATTTTTTTTCATATATTACTAATTTAAAGTAGTCATGTAGTTTCATTGGTTTCAATGATTACCTAATGCAAAACAATAGTTGCAATTATTTAAAAACATATTAAAAACAAAAAAGTGATATTGACATTTTAATAATAAGGAATTTATGTATTAAAGAATTTTTCAAATATTATTAATTAAAAGTAGTCACCCAGTTGCAATGATTGCAACAATGGTATAAAAAACAATGGCATTAATTTCAGCCATGATATAACAAATACTTGCATTGATATAACCAATTGGATTTAAGGTTATCAAAATAGAAGGTGGATCTTCATCATTATTGCTTTTTATTACAATCTTCCAAAACATTTTACTTTATTTTCAACATGATGGTTGTAAATGGTTGTTAGTTTTTCATATACAACACCATAAAATGAAAAATGATTTAAGTGATGATACTATTAGTGTCAGAAGTCACTCCTAGATTGCTTGCAGGAGCAGAGCCCAACGCCCATCAATTTTATGTCACGATAGTTTTTAATGGGTGATCAAATGGGTAGAGACTCAGGGAGATATCACTCTAACTCGGGGATTGGGTCTGGTATGCAAGGAACAAAGGAGGTCTTGATCTAACTTCAGTCAGTGAGTTGCTTAAAAGATGAACAGGTGAAAGACTTGGTAAGAAGAGTGAACACACTACCTCAGGCAACAGGCCTTTCAACAGTTTGTAGAGGAAAAACCCTGAATGCAAGATCCTCTTGGTTCAGGGCTTCGGGAAACTGAAAGGGGGACTTGACTGAATCCTCCAATTCCAAGTCGTTCAGCGCTAAGGAAATCACAGAGACCGATTAGAAACAATGCAACTGTTACAGTGATCCAACCTACATCATCATATAACAGTTACAACTCGACTGGATCCTCCAATTCCGAGCTGCTCTAATGCAGTGTAAACAAAGACGTGAAAGAAACTGACATTCATAAGGCAAGAAGTCTCAAGAGTCCATGCATAACCAGAATAACAATGCTTCATTAAAGTTTTACAACCGAGAGCCTTTCTCAACCATCGATCATTACAAAATACAAAGACTGAGTCTATATACTCAGAAAAACTTGCCTAACAGAGGTGTGCACAGTCATCCAAGGCTTGGTGTCCCTTCAGCCAAATTCAGACGGATATTCTTCATAAGACGCCACCTTAACTGCGCATGGCTCCTGTAAGGGGAGTAGCTGAGCCATTAAGTGTCGAGTTAGCATGTGCAGACCTCTCAGGCTAATCAAGGACTCATCATGGCTTCTTTGGAAAAAATTGGTGCGCAGGACCCTCTCGAGAAGACAGCTTGCCAGACCCTCCATACCTTACACTTAATGACTGAGGAGAGGTTTGAACCACCCCTTCTCACCTTCATTTACTCCAAGCGAAAATCAGGATTGAGGTCGAATCAAATGGCACCTGGAGATTGCGATGACCCCTTCTGTGAACAATCTTGACGCCTTTGGCACCTCTTACACAACTCTTTTCTTTCCCAAGTGACCACGGGCTGTGACCCTGTGTTTATTCTCAAAGGCGCTTTCGACATTCGTGAGTAGGAAGGAGCTGATCCTTTCTTACCACAGTCGCGATGAGCGAAACGCCGAGATGTCTTAATTGGGTGCCATGCGTCCCTCTCATATCGGACGGTCCTGAACTCATTGGACGATGCTGTGGGCCCCGGGTCTTGGACGCTCTTGGCACCTCGCACCTCAGGGATACGACAGAGCTGCTCCTTGCGTTTTGAATTTGCGATGGGCGCAAAGGCGAGGAGGCTAATCACGCACCAGGTGTCCCCTTTGAATGGACGGCTGAGACCGCTCTGCGATATTGTGGGCCCGACTTTGGGCGCTTTCGACGCTTCGAGGTTCGAGGTTTCAAGATGTATAACGACATGGAACTCTCACCCTTCAAACTCCCGAATGCTGAAATGCCGACGTGACTAGATCTCGCGCCACGCGTCCTTTGGATGGACGGCTGCTATCCTTTCCTGCATGCAATATAGGTGCTATCCACCGCGCTAATCTCAGCGCAACTCTGCTAACCGCGATTTCCCGTCGACCGTCGATCTGCTCTTATGGATGAATCTCGCCTGCTTACTTGCTTGGAAGCCTAAAACGGGATTTTCCCGTGCTGCGCTCGGGCGCTTCTCGTGCAACTTGCAGACCTGAATACTCTTGTGCCTAGGACAAGAAATGTTACTAACAGATACAATAAAAAAATGATGTAAAGTAATCATTTAAGTGATGATACAATAAGTAATGATGTAAAGTAATAATATAAAGTAATGATATATTTATTTTAGTGATAATACAATGCAAAATTATTTAAGCAAGAAAATAGTTGCATTGATTTTTTATGACCTAATGCAAAACAATAATTGTAATGATTTAAACAATATTAAAAATAAAAGGCGATATTAACTTTTTATTAATAAAGACTTTATATATTAATTTTTTTTTCATATACTATTAATTTAAATTACTCAAAACTTGAGATGTTTCAAAAACTCCACACATTTAAATCTCTAGAATATGCACACACTATTATGGTCAAATGTGAAAACGTACATGTTATTGTTTTTTATTGGGATCTTCCAAAACATTTTAATTTATTTTTAACATGATGGTTGTAAATGGTTAACTTTTCATATCCAACAAAATGAATAAAAAACATAATTGGTCAATTATAGATAACCATAATAAAATAACATATCCACAACATAAATGTTGAAATGACACATGTCACTCTTCATTACCATATATCATGCCTCATAAATACTAATATTAAATTAAATTCATGTTTTTAAAAAGTAACAAAATCATTTATATTACTTAAAATTTTATTTAAAAGAAAACACTTTGGCACTATGAATTATAAAAATCTCCAAATCTTAAAATGTGACTTTGCATCTATGTCATAAGGTTATCAAAATGGAAGGTGTATCTTCACCATTATTGTTTTTTTATTGGGATTTCTAAAACATTTTGATTTACTTTCAACATGATGATTGTAAATGGTTGTTAACTTTTCATATCCAACATCATAAAATGAATACAAAACATAATTGGCCAATTATAGATAACCATAATAAAATAACACATCCACAAGATAAATGTTGAAATGACACATGCCACTTTTCATTGCCATATATCATGCCTCATAAATACTAATATTAAATAAAATCAATATTTTTAAAAAGTAACAAAATCATTTATATTACTTAAAATTTTATTTAAAAGAAAACACTTTTGCACTATGAATTATAAAAATCTCCAAATTTTAAAATGTGACTTTGCATCTATGTCATAAGGTTATCAAAATGGAAGGTGGATCTTCACCATCATTACTTTTTTATTGGGATCTTCTAAAATATTTTAATTTACTTTCAACATGATGATTGTAAATGGTTGTTAACTTTTCATATCCAACATCATAAAATGAATAAAATACATAATTGGTCAATTATAAATAACCATAATAAAATAACACGTCCACAATATAAATGTTGAAATGACACATGCCACTCTTCATTGCCATATAGCATACCTCATAAATACTAATATTAAATTAAATTAATAATTTTTAAAATTAATAAAATCATTTATATTACTGAAAAATATTATTTAAAATAAAACACCTTGGGAAAGGGCATGGCACTATGAATTATAAAAATATCTAGATATTAAAATGTGGCTTTGCATCTATATCATAAGGTTGTCAAAATGGAAGGTGGATCTTCACCATTATTTATTTTTTACTAGGATCTTATGATTCGTAAACATAAGAATTATAGCCTATCCATATCACCAACACAAAAAACTTTGTAAAACAACTATAACCTTAGCTCTTTGGATGACAGGAAGTACTCAACCAATCAAGCCATAAGTCAAGTCGGCCCAAATAAAAATGGCGTCAACTACCTAGATGTCGAATCAGGGAAATGAGCCGGAAGGAATACAAGTTGAGTCAGAAAGGAAGTTAGAAGGAATACCAATTGAGTCGGAGGCACGGTAAGTCGACCAAGTCAAGTCAACCAAAGTTGGGTCGACCAAGGAAGCCAAACCGACTTAAAGACAAAATCATCAAAATGGGGTGGATTTTAGTCGACCGTAAGTGATTTTCGATGGAGTGAGATCAGGAAGTCGACCCAAGGGGAAGCCAATTCGAAGTGGGTAGACCTATGGCTAAAGCAAATAAATAAGAAGCAGATTCAACAACCAATAATGAAGGGAAACCATTTGAACATTAGAATCAATGACCAACAACTAAGAAGAAAGTCCTAAGAGAAAATTTAATCACTAGTGGTGTGTAAAAATGTTTGGAAGACTATTTTTATGAACTCACGATGTCAAAAAACATACAGAATCAAAATTTATAATAGGAAAATGGGGAAAACATGTATATGGTTTTTGGAAAGCTAATAAACACCCCGACAATCCCATACTTCAATATATATGTTGTCTATGATTTATGGGAAAAGGAAAACGCCTAGCCAAATCAAGAATGTGCCCAACGACTCTAAAATGAAATTAGAAACCCCCAAATGAATAACAATGGCTCCGAAAAGAGGGTCGTCGATTTTGAACCTTTGAATCAATGTACAAGTGTGATTAAATAGTTTTTAGTTTGTTTACTGACCCATGAGAACCATATTAATATAAAACGAGCTCAAACCAAACAACACGAAGTTCTCGTCGCTAAAACATACATAGACGGCCATTAAATCACAGTGCACATCATTTACCATTCATAAACAAATACAACCACAACAATCATCACACATAAACTCATAATTTACCCTGGAAACCCAAACAGGAAAAACAACATTCTTTTGGCTTCGTCCAGGCTATTTATTATTCTGCAATGGACAAGTTACAGGCTCTATGGTATATCTTTATGCTCCTCAGTGACATTTGGGTAGCCTCTATACATCATTCACAGCCAAATAACCCCTTTCTCAATGTGTGAATACATGATATAGAATGTTGAGTCGACTGGGAGGATAACTGGAAAGTCAAGCGTCCCCAATACTTCAACTTCTCTCCAATCCATTCTCCTTCTTTTGTTTGTTTGTTTGTTTTTTATCCCATGTGGAAAAGGTATTATGAACATCTCATTATTTCTTTTATACAATAATATATTGCTCGACTTTTACATACATTACATACAAAATTAGACATCAATCATGATGGCATGAGGCCCATCACGCCAATAAGTCGATATCCTTCTCTGTTTATAGCCTTAAACTTTGCATGTGTTGATGATCTTAGAGCCTATGTTGATAGCCAATTTTTCTTGTCGGATCCAATTCAGATCACATTTCCCCATTAGGAGGCTTTTTATCCCCAAAAGCTACCAAGGATAGATGAGGGAGCTTGTTTTCAATATGGTTTCTCTCATACCACTTCACTTTCCTTGTAGTATGTCCTTTGAGACCATTCTGCCACATTTCTTATTGTCCTCTTCGAGTTGTCTGCTCATTATGCTGCATAAATTTGTCTTCCTTCAACTCCTCAATACCATGAGGTGCAAGGTATTCCATGGTGCAAAGAACCTGATGTTCTTCCTCCTCATCTATCATGGAGGGTTCAAACAACTTCAAATTTTCAATGTTCACCACTGAGCTAATCTGCATATAAGGTGGACGTTTCATCTTGAAGGCATTCTCATTCACTTTCTCAATGATCTCAAATGGTCCATATCTAAGGGTCTTGAGTTTCTTTGTTGCTCCTTGCAGTCATTCCTTACAGAGGTAGAGCCATACCTTGTCTCCAACATGGAGTTTATGATCCTCCCTATGTTGATCATGCATATATTTTTACAACTTTTGGCTCTTATTTAGCTGCTCCTGAACCCTTAGATGGATATGACATATGATATTGTCCACAAATGTGCTTGCCTTATATTCTTCTCCTTGTAGTCCTACTTATTCCTTATGTTGTCCATAAATGATATCAAATGGTGAAGGAGGTAGAAAACCAAAACAAGTCTTTAAAGGAGACTTATTGGTGGAAGAATGAAGTACTATATTGTAAGAGTGTTTAATGTAGACTAGTTGCTCGTCCCAAGTCTTTGAATGTTTGTTGTTGTAACCTTTCAACAATTGCACTAGTGTCATGTTTACTACCTCGATTTTTACATTAGCCCGAGGATGGAAGGAAGTGGAGTACTTTAACTGGGTATCCATTCTTTCCCAAAGAGTTATCCAAAATATTCCCAAGAACCTACTGTCTCGATCAGATATGATGGAGGTTGGAAATCCAAAGTGTACCCAGACATGGCTGAAAATTAGTTCAGTTGCTTCTCGTCCAAATATTTTCTTCTTACAGGGAATGAACACACACATTTTGGTGACATGGTCCACCACAATGAACAAGTATTCATGGAATCTACGAGTCATAGGTAAACCTCCAAAAATATCCATGGAGATTCTCTCCCAAGGTCTTCTTGGCACTAGCAGTGGCATGAACAAGCCAAGTTTTCAGTTGCTTGGCTTGCTAGTGCTGCAAAGAACACAAACTCTAACAAAATTTTCCACCTATTCCTGCTTCTTTAGCCAATACACATACCACTACAGATTCTCCACTGTCTTTGTTACACCGAAATTCCCAGCAACCCTAGAAGTGTGTGCTTCTCTCATCAACTAAACTCTTCTATCCCATGGTATGCACAATTGTCTAGTTTGTACAAAAGCCCATATTGGAGGTGGTATTCATTTCCTTATATGATAGCGACCACCCTCTCCTTTAGTTGCTTGTAGGCTCCTTTGAAATATTCATCTCCCTCATAATATTCACTCAGAAGTTCATGAGTGAAAGGCTCAAGTTGCATTATCACTCCAATTTCTACAATCTTATTCAGTGGTGGTCAAGAGAGCATGTCTACTAGTCTATTTGTGACCCGTTTCTTGTACGTAATAAATAAATGAAATTGTGGCAATAAACCTAGCCACTTGTAATGTATTACCTACTACATATTTCTCTGACTCTATAGATATTGAAGGGGTTGATGATCCGTGTGTATGATAGTCTCTTTTCCCAAGAGGTAGTCCTTCCACTTTTTCACTGCTTGTACAATCACAAGGAGATCTTTATCATATGCGGGATAGTCAATAACTGCTCCATGAAACAACTTTGAATGGTAACACACAAGCCTCCCTCCTTGAACGAGTACTGCTCCTAATGCAAATCCACTAGCATTAGTCTCTATCTCAAAAGGTATATGCAAATTCAGCATGGCTAAGACTAGAGCATCACTGATTTTCTTCTTCAAGTATTCAAATTATCTTTGTTGTGTCTTACCCCAATGAAATATCTTTCCTTTGGAGGTCACGACATGTAATGGTGTTGCTATTGTGGATAATTTTACAATGAAATTTATCAAATACCGAGTTGCTACCATGAAACTCCTGACCTCTGTCACATTGGTGGGAATAGGACATTGGGTGATGGCTGCAATATTCTCTAGATCTACCCTCATATCACCTCATCCAATCATGTGTCCAAGATATAACAAGGAATTTTTTCCAAACTCACATTTCTGCAAGTTGGAAATCAATTGAGTCTTTCTCAAGGTCTCTAATACATGTGTCACATGTGCGAGGTCCTCTTTCCAAGTGTTGCTAAATATCAATATGTCATCCAGATATACTATTACAAAAGAGTCAAGGAAGGGACGTAGCACATCATTCATTAGTCTCATAAATGTTACATGTGCATTACATAATCCAAAAGGCATTATTTACCACTCATACAAACCTTGTCTTGTTTTGAACGTTGTCTTCCACACGCCTTCTTCTTTGATCCTCACTTGGTGGTAACCTAATTTTAGACCTAACTTAGTGAAGAATTTGGTTTGTTGCATTTGATCCAATAAGTCATCAATCCTTGTAAAATGATATATATTCTTTATGGTGATATTATTTAGATCAAGGTAGTCAATGCACATTCTCCAATTTCCATCTTTCTTTGGCACCATTATGATGGGTGAACCACATCATGGTGATGTACTAGGTCTGATGACTCCTTGCTCCAACAACTGTTGCAACTATTTATTTACTTCATCTGCTTCAATGGCAAACTACCTATACAACCCAATGTTAGGTAGTGGTGACTTTAGCAACAACTGAATCTTGTGTTCAACCTCTCTCTTGGGTGGCAGTCTTTGAGGCTCTTGAAACACTTCCTTGTAGGCTCCAATCAATTGTTGTAGTTATTGATGCTTCTCACCACTACATCCTTCCAAGGATGCCTTCATCTCCAACTTGTTTCCTTCTTCTTATTTCTTTCCTTCTCTCAGGAATAGCAAGAAAAAATTCTTTGTACCTCCCATGATCCTTCTTGCATGATGAACACTAATCAAAGAGAACTTATCTTTATCTTGGTGTGCATTTATGGCATCATATTTTACAGTTAGTTCATGCATGGTTAAGTATGCTTCCATATGATATATCCATTGGTTTAGCTTGATAGCATCAAGTTCCTCAGAATAAGGCTTGATGTCCACCTTGGCCTCTACACAAAAAGGTCCTTGTTTCTTGTTGTAGTTGCACTCTCCCATCTCTGGCTCATTCTTACACTCTGTCTTTGGTTTATTTTCTTCCTTATTGGGGTCTTCATGACAAGTCTCTGTCAAGGGTGTTTCATTTCTCTTTACTGCAATAGAAGTGACACCATTGATGTCAACGTGGCCAAACTCTACTCAAATCAATCCAACCTGACTCTGGGGTATTCTTCCTCTCCACCTTCATATTGTTCCCATGAAATTATTGATGCTCTACTTCACTCTAGACATGGCAACAACTCTTGTCCACTTATTTTGTATTCACTTTGGGTACTTACCATACAAGTCTCATTGAATGCATTCAAACCTCTGTTATGATATAGTATGATCCATAAACAGAAGGATTATAGCTTGTTTGTCTCACCAACACTGAAATATATGTAAAATGACTTTAATATTATCTCTTTGGATGATGGGAAATACTCGACCAATCAAACCACAAGTCAAGTTGGCCCAAGTACAAATGACGTCAACTACCCGAAAGTCAAGTTGAGAAAATGAGCTGGAAGGAATACAATTCGAGTTATAAAGGAAGTCAGATGGAGTACCAATCGATTCGAAGGCATGGTAAGTCGACCAAGTTGAGTCAAATAAATTCAAGTTGACCAAGGAAGCCAAATTGAATTAAAGAGAACCCAGTCGAAATGGGGTGGATTTTAGTCGACCATAAGTGATTGTCAATCGAGTGAGGTCAGGGAGTTGACCCAAGGGGAATCCAAGTCAAAGTGGGTAGACCCATGGCTAAAGAAAATAAATAAGAAGCATATTCAAAAAACAAGAATGGAGGGAAACGCTCTACACGTTGGAATCAGTGACCAACAACTGAGAAGAAAGTCCTAGGAGTGAATTCGATCACTAGTGGTGTGTAAAAATGTTTGGAAGATTATTTTTAATAACCCACGATGCAAAAAAACGTATAGAAGTTGAAACTGATAGCAGGGGAATGGGAAAAATGTGTATATGGTCCGTGGACAACTAATAAAAAACTCAACAATCCTAGACTTTGATATATGTGTCGTCTATGATTTATGGACAAAGGAAAACACCTAGCCAAGTCGAGAATGTTCCCAATGAATCTAAATTGAAATTAGAAACCTCCAAATGAATAACAATGGCTTTGAAAGGAGGGTTTTTGATTTCCAACCTATGAATCAACGTATGGGTGTGATTAAAGAGCTATTAGTCTATTTATTGACCCGTGAGAACCATAATAACATAAAATGAGCTCAACCCAAACAACACAAAGTTATCGTCGTTAAAACATACATAAACAACCATTAAATTACAGTGCACATCATTTACCATTCATAAACAAATACAACCACAACCATCATCAACACATCAACTCATAATTTACCGTGGAAACCTAAACAAGAAAACTAGCATTCTTTTGGCTTCATCTAGGCTCTTTATTATTCAGTAATGGGAAAGTTACAGGCTCTCTGATATAACTCTATGCTCCTCAGTGACATCTAGGCAACCTCTCTACATCATTCATAACCAAAGAACCCCTTTCTCATTGTGGGGATACATGATATAGAATGTTGAGTTGATTAGGGGGATATCTAGAAGGTCAGGAATCTCCAACACTTCCGCTTCTCTCCAGTCCATTCCCCTTATTTTGTTTGTTTGTATTTATTTTCTCCCACGTGGAAAAGGTCTTATGAACTTCTCATTATTTATTTTATACGATAATATATTTTCCAACTTTTACATACATTACATACAAAATTGGACATCAATCATGATGGCATGTGACCCTTCATGCCAACAAGTCGATCTCCTTCTCCATCCATAGCCTTAAACTTTACATGTGTTGATCATCTTAGAGTCTATGCCGATATTCAATTGTTCTTTTCGGATCCAAGTTGGATCATCTGCCAAAACATTTTAATTTATTTTCAACCTGATGGTTGTAAATGATTGTTAACTTTTCATATCCAACATCATAAAATGAATAAAAAGAATAATTGACTAATTATAGATAACCATAATAAAAATAACACATCCACAAAATAAATGTTCAAATGACACATGTCACTCTTCATTGTCATATATCATGCCTCATAAATACTAATGTTAAATTAAATTAATATTTTTTAAAAGTAATAAAATCATTTATATTACTAAAAATATTATTTAAAAGAAAACACCTTGGCAAAGGGCATGGCACTATGAATTATAAAAATCTCCAAATCTTAATATGTGAATTATAAAAATCTCCAAATCTTAATATGTGACTTTGCACATATATTATAAGGTTATCAAAATGGAAGGTGGATCTTCATCATTATTATTTTTTTATCAAGATGTTCCAAAAAATTTTAATTTATTTTCAATATGATGGTTGTAATGGTTCTTAACTTTTCATATCCAACATCATAAAATTAATAAAAAACATAATTTTCCAATTATAGATAACCATAATAAAATAACACATCCATATTATATATGTTGAAATGACACATGTCACTCTTCATTGCCATATATGATACATCATAAATACTATTATTAAATTAAATTAATATTTTAAAAAATAATAAGATTATTTATATTAGTGAAAATATTATTTTAAAGAGAACACCTTGGCAAAGGGCATGGCACTATGAATTATAAAAATATTCAAATATTAAAATGTGACTTTTCATCTATATGATAAGGCTGCCAAAATGGAAGGTGGATCTTCACCATTATTGTTTTTTTATTAAGATCTTCCAAAATATTTTAATTTATTTTCGACATGATGGTTGTAAATGGTTGTTAACTTTTTATATCCAACATCATAAAATGAATAAAAAACATAATTGGACAATTATAGATAACTATAATAAAATGACACATCCAAAATACAAATGTTGAAATGACACATGCCACTCTTCATTACCATATATGGTGTCTCATAAATACTAATATTAAATTAAACTAATATTTTTAAAAAGTAATAAAATCATTTATATTACTGAAAATATTATTTAAAAGAAAACACATTGGCAAAGGAGGCGTTGTCTAAATGTTCCGAGTTTTGGAATTATTCATTGGAAGCTATATAAATCAGGGTGAATTCACTCATTCTATTGTCTAAGTTGAATTTTTGAATGCATCAATGGATTCAATTTCATGAAAAAACCCTAGGGTGCTAGGATTTATAGAATCAACCAGATTCAATCACTTAAATTTATAGTTCACACTATAAATTATAAAAATCTCCAAATATTAAAATGTGACTTTGCATCTATATCATAAAGTTATCAAAATGGAAGGTGGATCTTTACCATTATTATTTTTTATTAGGATCTTCCAAAACATTTTAATTTATTTTCAATATGATGGTTGTAAATGGTTATTAACTTTTAATATCCAACATCATAAAATGAATAAAAAACATAATTGGCCAATTATAGATAACCATAATAAAATGACACATCCACAGTATAAATGTTGAAATGACATATGTCACTCTTCATTTCCATATATCATGCCTCATACATATTAATATTAAGTTAAATTAATATTTTAAATAAGTAATAAAATCATTTATATTACACTTGGATGGGGTGAAGACAAGTGGTGCCACAAAATCACACACGTCGTGCTTGGCCTCCACTTCAACATGCATTTATGGATTGACAAGGGGCAATCAAAGGCGGTCATTTCAAGAGGCTGCGAGTGATGAAATTTTGCAGGAGAGTAGGTATGTCACCCCACATGCCAGTTGAAGAATTCATGTTGAGTTTGATCTCCATGAAGCAATGTTATAGTGGGACAATGCAAAACACAATGGTTGTATGTTCTATAATTATGATAGGGATTACAAAGATGGAGATGATACATTATACCTTGAGCTAGTGGGAGGTTGATGTTCTGAGAATGATGGCTACTAAAAGAGTTCCAGTGTTATTTTCATTCATTGCTAGTAGATATTCTTCAATGGGTATGATATGGATACAGGGTTGAGAATGAAATTTCCCTAAAAATGACTTTGTCCTCTCGAGGAAGAGTTCGTTCAGGAAAATCTGTGCAAACGGTAACAGTGTGAAGCTAAGTCAAATTGGTGGATTATGGAGCTCGGAGGAGGAATGGATGGAAAAGGTACTTAATGGTTTTAGTTTCATTATTTCCCTAGAAGAGGTTAGGCTTAGGGAAGATAAGTGAGGGTGGTGCAAACAAGTAGTTGCATTGGTTTCAGTGATGACCTAATGTAAAATAATAATTACAATGATTTTAAAAATATTAAAAATAAAAAATGATATTAATGTTTTAATAATAAGAACTTTATATATTAAAGAATTTTTCATATATTATTAATTTAAAGTAGTCACTTAGTTGAAACCAAATCTAATTCAAAATAAAGTGATAGGAATTCTAATAATTTAATGTTACAAGTAGATTATAGTAATTCATGTGCATGTTAGTTAAATTGTTGTATGATATTTTAAAATTTGTGAATAAGAATGAAAATGTATATACTTATATACTTTATTATTTCAAATTTAACTTTAAATCGTAACCTTTTTTAGTCATGTAGTTTCATTGGTTTCAATGATAACCTAAAGAAAAATAAGGTGAAATAAATTATAATAATTTAAAGTTACAAGTAGATTATAGTAATTCATGTGAATGTTAGTGAAATTGTTGTATGTGATTTTTTAATTTGTGAATAAGGATGAAAGTGTATATAATTAAATACTTTACTCTTTCAGATTTAAATTTAAATCATAACCTTTTTTTGGTCATGTATTTATATTGGTTTCACTAATGACCTAATAAAAAATAAAGTGATAGAAATTATAATAATTTAAGGTTATCAAAATAGAAGGTGGATCTTCATCATTATTTTTTGTTTATTAGGACAATGCTATTCCCTTTTTATATGTTTTTATCTCTCATCTTCCTAATGGATCCCTTTCTCTCCAAGTTTATAGGAAGAAGACTCATACCGATAAATACCTTCATGACAATTCCCACCATCATCCAACTCAAAACTATTTTGTCCTAAAAACCCTGATTACTTGAACCATTCACATATCCACCCCTCAATTCCTCGCGGAGGAAAAATCCCACCTAACCAATGCCTTGTTTTATAAGGGCTACTCTCTCTCTCTCTCTCTCTCTCTCTCTCTCTCAAATCAACCATGCCTTCCGCTCGATTAGAAATCCTAAATAAAAAATCTCCTGATCCTCCTCCCCACCTTGTTCTCTCATTTCTCTGCCCTATATCCAGGGCACCATCGATCATATCTCAAAAATTTTGGCTAAGAAAAATACAAAAAACTTGTTCAAACCCTATAAAACTCTCAAATAGCTATTCAAAACTACCAAAGATAAATTTGACTCAATTCTTGGCCCAAGATTTTACCAAATTCTTTACTCCTATGGAAAATATTACATAGGTCAAACTAGTAGATCCTTTAAAGCCCATATTAAAGAGCATATATATGATACTACCCACAACCGAATATCCAAATTAGATATCTTCAAACACTCCTTTAAATTCAAACACCTAATTTTCTTTTACCAAACAAGAATTTTATCCTTAGCCCCTCATTACTCCTCTTGCTTAATTCAAGAAGCTCTCAAAATTGAAAAACATCCTAATAATTTTGATCGCGAAGATTGCTGCAAACTTAGGCAATGTTGGAAGCTCGTCATTCATCACCTTGATCACTAGGATTCTTCTATTTAGTTTTTCAGTTTCCTAATTATCTTGGTCATTTCCCTCCTCTTCTTCTTTATGTATTGATTCTTTTCCTCCATCTAAAAGTCCCTTTCTTTCATCAATCTTCTCTTTTCTTCTCTCCGAAGTTCACCTTCATATTAGTGATTCCCTTTTGCATAGTAAGTTTATTTTATTATCTTATTATTAATATTAATTATCTTGTATGATCAATATTATTTTTCTCACTTTATTAAAGCTAAGGTTGTCTCATTTTTATCTCTGAATCTCAAACTAACTTATTACTTTATTACTTTCCTTTTATTACCTAATCTTAATGACTATTTTAACATAATCTCAAACTGACTTATTACTTTATTATTTTCCTTTTGTTACTTAATCTCAATGGTCAATTGAATATTTTATTAATTTCTCCCCTTAATCCTCTTTCCTCTCTTCAACGGTCAATTACCAATATTCCTCATTTAAATACAAACCACAACACTATTGTTTCAACATATTAGCTTCATTTGTCCCTGATGATGGGTGGAGTTTCCAATCGAAACGTTAGACGTTTCAAAACCTCATACACAAATTTATCTAGAAAATTTGTCTAGCATTATAAATAACTATGGAAACCTATAGGCTCAGATTTTAATTTATTTTCAACATGATGGTTGTAAATGGTTATTAATTTTTTGTATCCAACATCATAAAATGGACAAAAAAAACATAAATGACCAATTATAGATAACCATAATAAAATAACACCTCCACAATATAAATGTTGAAATGACACATGTCGCTCTTAATTTCCATACAACATGCCTCAGAAATACTAATATTAAATTAAATTAATATTTTTAATAAGTAATAAAATCATTTTAGTAAAAAATATTATTTAAAAGCAAACACCTTGGAAAAGGGAATGGCACTATGAATTATAGTATAGAGTATAGAGATGAAGATGATACATCATACCTTGAGCTAGTGGGCGGTTGATGTTCTGAGAATGATGGGTGATGAAAGAGTTCAAGTGTTATTTTCATTCATAACTAGTTGATATTCTTCAATGAGTATGATATGGATAGGGTTGAGAATTGAATTTCCCTAGTAATGACTATGTCCTCTCAGGGAGGAGCTCATTCAATAAAATATGTGCAAATGATAGTAGTGTGAAGTTGAGTTGGGCTCGTGGATTGTGGAGCTCGAAGGTGGACTCACCGATAGAGGTACATAGTGATTTCAATGTCATCGTTTCCCTAGAAGATGGGATTGGGGAATAGAAGTGGGGGTGGTTCCTTCAAAGGTGGTGTTGATTTCTCCTCAACACATAGGTGGTGAGAGGAACTAGTTTTCTAAATTGGTCGAATAAGAGGATCAAATATTAACAATGTTGGGATGTACGTATGGCACGAGGAGTTAGAAAGGGTGGGAGATTAAAAAAAAATAAAGGGAAAGGGGGAGAAATAATGATTCCTCCTCATGAGCTCAAGGGTTAATAACCAATTCAAATCAAGAGGCAAACAAAAAAAAAGAAGAAATATGAAGAGAAGTGCTCTATCGGGGCAAAGGAGGTGGTGGAGTAAGTTGAGGTAGCAGTTATATAAAAATGGGAATTGACGTCAAATGCTTATATTATGGAGAAGGTTAGGGAGTGGGTGGATGACCTTGTATAGTTTTGGATCTGGGATACAAAGTAATTTAGGATTTTCAAGACTTATTGGCTGGTGTCCCATGGATTTTGAGGAAAGATGACATTTCTATAGAGAAGGATGTTATATTGAGTGTGAAGGCACTTTTTTTATATAGTTCAATTCTACAATGTTGCTTCATCGTAGATGAACATTTGTCATTGTTGAAATTGTGTGATCATATTAACCTTCTAAAGGTATGTATGTTGATCGCATGATTATTTTTCTACAATGTAGGTTATAATATGTTATGAATTCACAGTTTTATCCCAATCAATTTTGTATGTGTTTATTTTTTAGTTCTATTATCCTTTTCTCATGCATGGTTGTGTGAAAAACGAATCCCCCTAGGACCCGAAATGCACCATGTCTAAATTATATACATTCATGCAATTGATTACATCAAAGGAGATTCACTTGTATAGAATTCCATGGTGG
>JASDQU010436664.1:62540-80858 GCA_032191745.1 Picea mariana
AATTGGGATAGAATGGTGGTCAAGATGAAGGCTAAATTCATGCCCAAATATTATCAGATCAATTTGTTCAGGAAGTTGCAGAACTTGAGACAGAAGGGTATGACAGTCAAAGAATACACAGAAGAGCTCTACAAGATGAAAATCAGAGTTAGACAAAGAGAGAGGGATGAAGAAAAAGTTGTTAGGTATCTACATGGCCTGAGGTATGAAATCCAGGATGAGATCAACATGATGTTAGTAAGGACAGTGGAGGATGCTTATCAGTTCGCATTGAAGACAGAAGAGAAGTTGGCCAGAAAACAAAGCCAACGAGGTAGAGGTAAAATCTCATCCCTGAACAAAGGAAAGGGAGTTTCCCATGACAAATCACATAATTCCAAAGACGAGGCTGAAACTCCACTCAGTCACTCAGAAAGAGGAGGAAGTTCCTGAGGAAGGCATGTTGGTGGAAGAAACTCTTCTAGAGGAAGAGGTAGAGGAGGAATAAGATGTTATGCCTATGGAAAGACATGGCACATGTCTTGGGAATGCCCCGAGAAAAATAAAGAAGGAGGAGAAGCTCACATTTCAATATCACAAAGAGGGAATGTTGAAGCAAAGGGAGCCGAAGATGGAACATCTCAGATGATGAGAAAGGTTCTTTTAAAACCAGAGGTAGAAGTTAAAAAGCCAATATAGAGGAACAGTCTATTCAAGACAACTTTTAAAACTAAAGACAGAGTATGCAAGGTCATAATTGATAGTCAGAGCACTAATAAATTAGTATCCATGGAGATGGTGGAGAAATTGGAGCTAGAGACAACTGCACACCCAAAGCCATATAAAGTCTCATGGTTGCAGTAAGGACACCAGGCAATGGTTACTAAACAATGCTTGGTTGAATTTAAGATAGGAGGATATAGAGATAAAATTGTGTGTGATGTAATTCCCATGGATGTATGCCATATTTTGTTGGGAAGACCATGGAAATTTGACAGGAATGTCATTCATGATGGAAGGAAGAATACATACACCTTGGAGAAGAATGGTAGGACACACATGTTGCTACCAATAGAGGAGAAGAAAGTGAAAGGGGAATATAGCACAAGCATACTTCTCATGAGTGGGAAGGAACTCCTAAAAGAAGTTAAGAAACAAGGGGAGATGTAGTTTGTTGTGGTGAGGAAACCTAGAGTTATCCTTACTAGTACTTCGATGGATGATTTTCCTGAAGGAGTTCAAGAATTGTTGGATAATTTTTGCAACATAGTGGTGGATGATCTACCTAACTCATTACCACCCATCAGAAGTATCAGCCATCATATTGATTTGATACCAGGAGCAAGTCTTCCAAACAAAGCATTATACAGACTGACACCTCGAGAGAATGAGGAGGTAAAGAACCAGGTCCATAAATTGTTAGACAAGGGTTTGGTCAGAGAGAGCTTGAGCCCATGCACAGAACTAACTGTGTTGAGTCCAAAGAAAGATGGATGATGGAGAATGTGTATAGACTCAAGAGCCATCAATAAAATCACTATCAGGTATAGATTCCCTTTTCCAAGAATAGATGATTTGATGGACTGCTTAAGTGGGGAAAATTTATTTTATAAGATAGATTTGAAAAGTGGATATCACCAGATCAGAATGAGAGGAGGTGATGAGTGGAAGATAGCCTTTAAGACAAATGTGTCATTTGGATTAACCAACGCCCCGAGTACTTTTATGAGGTTGATGAATGAAATACTAAAATATTTCATTGGAAAGTTCGTGGTTGTGTTTATAGACGATATACTGAGCTTTAGCAAGACTAAAGAGGAGAATTTGAGGCACCTAACACTAGCGATGAGGAGACTACAATAGGATAAATTGTTGATAAACCTGAAGAATTCCTCTTTTATGAAGACATAACTCATTTACTTGGGTTTTGTGATCTCTTCAAATGAACTGAATATGGACACGAAGAAGGTGAAAGAAATCAATGAATGGCCATCACCAAGGAACATATTTGAGGTAAGGATATTCCATGGATTAGCAAGTTTCTACAGGAAGTTCATCAGATATTTCAGTGGAATTTGTGCACCAATGATGGATACAGTGAAAAAAAGGCACAATTCTTTTAAATGGACAGAGGAGGCTGAGAAGAGATTCAATACACTAAAGGAGAAAGTAACAGAGTGACCAATTCTAGTCTTGCCAAATTTTGAGAAGAAGTTTCAGGTGAGATGTGATGCAAGTGGAGTTGCGATTGGAGGATTTTTGAGCTAGGACAATAGACCTATTGCTTACTTCAGTGAGAAGACGAATGAGAATAAGAGAAAATACTCCACCTATGACAAAGAGTTTTATGCCATAATCCAAGCCCTGAAGAAATGGAGACACTACCTTGTACCACAAGAATTTGTCTTGTATAGCGATAACCAAGCTTTACAATTCATAACCAGATAGGAAAAATTGAATCAGAGGCATGCTAAATGGATTGAGTATATGCAGAATTTTACTTTTGTCATAAAACATATTGTTGGGAATGCTAACAAAGTTGTTGATTCATTGAGCAGAAGATGTTTGACTCTACAGGAATTTCAGGTAAGGACCTTAGGGTTTGAACACCTTGAGGAAATGTACAGTGATGATCCATATTTCAAGGAAGCATATGAAGCATGCAAGAATCATGTGCTGAGAGATAGGAGCCAGTGGAAAGAGTATATTATTCAACAGGGATTATTGTTCTAGGGAAATCAATTGTGCATACAAAAATGCTCAATGAGGGATAACCTTTTGAAGGAAAAACATAGTGGAGGATTGGTTGGAAATTTCGGCCATGATAAGACATTTGCGCAGTTGAGCAGTTCATACTATTGGCCAGGTATGAGAATATATGTAATAAAATTCATGAACAGATGTAGAATTTGCCAACATGTAAAAGGAAAAAGACAAAACACTGGATTGTATCAATCATTGCCCATACCAGAGAGGCCTTGGGATGAAATAAGAATGGATTTTGTGTTGGGACTACCAAGAATGAAAAAAGGATGTGATTCCATATTTGTGGTGGTGGATAGATTTTCAAAGATGGCACACTTTATCCCATGTCAGAAGACCAGTGATGTAACACATGTTGCAAATCTGTTTTTCAATTAAGTGGTAAGACTTCATGGCCTACCCAAAAGCATTGTCTCGGATAGAGACACAAAATTTGTTGGTCATTTTTGGAGAACACTATGGAGGAAGTTGGGGACAAATTTTTCCTTCTGCTCAACTTATCACCCTCAGATAGATGGACAGACTGAGGTGGTAAAAAAAAGTTTTTGGAACTTATTGAGGAGTCTGGTCACCGAGCACCATAATTAGTGGGATCAAATTTTGCCACAAGTAGAATTTGCATACAATGACTCACTAAACAGGAGTACTGGGAAGAGCCCGTTCCAAATATTGTATGGAATGAAACCTAGGGGAGTGTCTGAGTTGAGATACTTGGAACAAAGTGAGATCATAAGTGTTGGAGCAGAAGATTTTGCTGTAGAAATGTAGAAGCTCCATAGCCAGATCAGGGAGCAATTGCAAAGTTCTAGCCAAGAGTACAAGCGAAGAGTTGATCAACATCACAGAGAAATTCAATTTGAAGTTGGAGATCAAGTTCTGGCACATCTCAGGAAGGAAAGGTTCCCTAGGGGGATGTATAACAAGCTAAAGATGAAGAAGATGGGACCGTGTAAGATCTTGAGGAAGTTTGATGAAAACACCTATGAGATTGAGCTGCCAGATGATGTGGGCATATCGCCCATATTCAACGTCTTAGACTTGTATCCTTACAGGAAGGATGACATAGAGGGATCAAGAGATCAAGAGAAGATTTAGTGGGAGAAACAAATGCCTATAGCAAAAAAACCACAGATGGAAAAGATAGTTGATCATAGGATTGGTAAGAAGACTAAGAGGAAGACCTATTTTGAATATTTGGCCAAGTGGAAGGGACACCCAATAGAAGATTCCAGATGGGAGAGTAAAGAAGATATCCAGAAGCATAGAAAGTCGGTACAGGAGCTCATGGACATGAGTCCATGAATTTTTGTCCAGGGGGAGTATGATGCAAGAGCATCGTCAGCAAGTACATGTGGGAGGACAACTCAGCGTCTGAGGACCAATTCAAAATCTTGAACATTGACCAATACTGAAATCTTTTGAAGCTGATAGAAAAAAAAAAGAGGAAAGATCACACGCATGGAGACAAAATGAGCACATGTGACCTAGGAGTTTAACCCTAGTCTCAATGTAATCGCAGTTAGATAGCAGTTAGTTTTTTTTTTGTATAAAGAGAAGTTTTATATGCCCAAAAGGGGGGTTATGATAGTTATGAGCAAGTAGGAGTTGTGAACAATATTTGTTCCTTTGAATTTTACTGTAACCATTTTCTTGATTTTGAATGAAGATAACAAAGGAAAATTGATCCAAATGTGTGAGACTATTGTTGTCCATGATACTCTGTTATTGTTGGTTGTTTCAAGAATGAATGAATCTTACTATGAGTGTACGTAGCTTTGAAATGTTTGCATAGAATTTAATTATCTTTTCTTCGTGAGCGGTGCAAGGTGTACACACAGTCCGCAAGGAGTGAGTTGACAGGGTCTGTTTTGACTCGTAAAGCTCAAAAGAAATAGCGTAATATTTTCTTTGCAGGAAGCAAAAAGTGACTGCCGCAGGGTGCGCATAGTTGTCGGAAGAACTCAAATATTGTGTAAAGATCTGTTGCAGAGAGTCCACAGACCTGGAATTCGATGAAGAGTCGAAGCGACTCCGTAAAGAAGTTGAAGAACGAGAGCAGAGGAATTCTAGGAAGGCGAGAAAGGATTCTTTTCAAGAATCTTTGGATCTGAGTTTGACGAATTTCCCAGAAAAGAAAGAAGTTCTTGGGAGATCAAATCTTTGAGAAGATCAAGCTCAGGAGGAGTAACACCTTCCAAGAAGTGCGAACAAGATCCAAGAAGCAGACTCACAAGAAAGACAAATGTTGAAACCTTTGAATCTTTTCGAAAAATATTCTAAGTCTAAAGAAAGTTTGAGATCAAAGGAAAAGATCTAGACCGTCCGATCAACGTCCAGACAACGAGGAGCAAGCGTAGAGGAAGAAATATCTTAGCTATTTGGTCTAAGTGTAAATGGATCATGGTTTTCCGACCAAGGTAAATTGCACTAACTTTAAATCTTTGAAAGCACACAGGAGGAACAAAGTCACGAAACGCCGAAAATATCTAAACCGTCCATCGTCAAGGAGGATGCATGGTGTGAGCTTAGAATTTCACTGACTCGTGACTTGAAGAAGTCAAAGGTTGAGCTATAAGAACTCGTGAAGTGAGAAATTGCTAAACGATCACAGTCGTTGATCGAAGGAGGGAGTTGAACCGTAGATCTGACCTTGTCGGNCATGACTCGGGAAATCAGAGGCAAGAGTTGCAAGAAATCATGATATGATCTGAGTTGTCCGATAAAGGAGAGATCCAGACTGTTAATTGTCTAGAGGGATACGAGACATGAAGTCGTGAAATGAGAAATCATGACGAGCTCGAAATATTGGTCCACGGTCACAACGAAGGGTCACATCAATGAAGGAAAACCGAGGGACTAGCACACACTAGGATCCTGTCGGGATTTCAGGGGTCGGTAGAGTCTGAGTGACTCACATGTAGAAGTCGCGAAGAAATCGTGACGCGCCTTTCGAATAGGTGACTAGTCACAGTCTTGGTCACATTAAAGGGAGGGCTTAACCAAGAGAGATAGCGCCTAAGTATCCTGAGGTTTCCAAAGGCGTTAAGGAGAAGGTCGTGGGTTCCATATAACCCGCACTGTAAGGGAAAGAGGGTCTGATAAGTGAATTTGAGGTTCTTGAGGGGCCGAAGAGTCAGTCAGACTCAGGTTCTTGATCAATCCTAGACCGGGAGGTCGTGCATCCCTTAGGATAGGAGGGGGGAGTCTGCATCATCTACCCTCTTTCGAAATGAAGCTATATTTTGTGATGTTTCCCAGGCTTCAGTAACTAGCTGCATTCGTTTCTCGATGTTATTCTCTACAATTGTTCTACACGATGCGAGGGAGTTGGAGGATCCTTTTAAATTGGTTGCAGGGGTAGCAGGAACAGTTTTTGCTAGAGGACTGGAAAACTCGGGGGTAGCAATGAAAGCTTCCTCCAATTCCTTGACGCAGTGGTTCAGTATGGCATTCTACTCTTCAATTCCTCCAATGGAATCGTGAAGAGCATCACCGATTACGCGGTGAAATAGGGAGATTTGGGACAACTTCATTTTCCTAAAATTAATCTCTGTACAAGATTTGGATTTCTTATTTGTTAGATATCTCTTTTCAATGATGATATTTTTAGATTGGTTGTCAAAAATAGCGCTCTGGAATACGAAGGATTCATCTTCGTCAAAAATATTGGTCTCAACTATTTCCATTGCAGAAATATGGTGCACGACGTTTGCAGACGAGCCAATTTTGTGTATGTGCTCAATTTCAACTTCAAATTGCATATGCTCACTCTCAATTTCAGGTTCATCCCCCTACCCTACAATGTTTTTTCTTTTCTTCGCCAGGGGAACTTTGTGAGAACTATCAATTTCTGTACGAGGAGGGTTCTTATCTCCTCCTTATTTTGAAGATTTTTGGGTTGCTTTCTTACTGGGGTGGGTCATTGAAGCGATGCTCCGTGATGTCGTGCTCTTGAGAGCGCTAGTGGGGGACTGGCCACTTTTATCACCAGATACTTTTCCCTCTTGTCTGTACAACTCAGTCAAGCTTTGCAATGTCTTTACGTCACAATCGTTAGAGGCAGGAGTGTTGTCATCATTGTCTCTGTCTTCGGCCAGGCGTCTATTGATAAAAGAGATGCTAAAGCCAACTGGTAGTAAATGTTCTCAAAAAATCCCATTAGGGTCGAACCCTTTTATCCTTTCAACATATGCCAGGTTCAGGTTCTTGAAATGGCCTGCGAATTCATCAATGTCATTGATGTTTCTGCACACGAAGTCCCCGACTTTCCAGGGCAGAGGAATGAACTATTTTTTTTTCTTGTCATGGAAAAAATGCAACCAGTGTTTGTATTTCCTTTATATTTCTATAACGAACATCTTTTCCTTGATGTGGCATGGAAGAAAAGAAGGATTGTCTTACGAGCCAACGACTATTAGCACACTGTGATTTTCCTTTCGTTCAAGTGTGCCCTTCATGTTCAAAAACCTGGTTGCCTGGATAGACATCTGGGGAGCATCTTTTCTTAACAATAAATATTTGAAAACTGAGACAAATCCATTAAAAACCTCATATAAACAATGGGAGGCCTTGTGCCTCCAGAAGGCCTGGTACTAGAATGTTACTGGGTCAAATTCACAGTTTATTTTCTTGGAAAGAGACAGTTTTGGAAATGGGCAACAATGCACTATTGCGAAAATAAAGTAGGAAGACATATAAAATTTATTCAATTCTGAATCGTGACAGTTGGGAACATATTTCAATGGAAATTAGCTTGCCCCAATTGAAAATGAATTGTTCGTTGAATGTGAAGAAAAAAATATAAATAACCATATGGGAAATGCTTATCGAGGATTCCTGTCTCGTTATTCTTATAAACAACCAAGAAATTTCCCGGAATGGATTTCTAAAGGAACTTACCTACAACTTTGTGATATCTCTAGGAACTGTTGTCGGGTCTTCCAGGAACTGGGGTAATATTTCCAACCCGTTACCATGTTTTTTTAGGAACTGCTTGTAGTCTTGTCCTCTGAAGGTCAATGTTGGCTCCGACAATATCAACATCTTGCGGAAGACCTGAGGTGACAAAGAAATAGGATAATGGTCATGCAGCGGAATGATTCTTTGGCTTGAAATATATTTTTCGATGCACCAAGAGACCAACTCCTTACAATGAAAAACCTCAAGGATGTAGCTTGCATGAACGATTCTACAGGTCCAAATCACTTCATTCTGGGCGGAATAGGATGGATATTAAGAGTATGACCTGGACCACTGGAAGTTCTGGTCCCGACGTCCGAGGATATTGACTGTATCTCCACAAAACTGTTGTCGACCTGCTGCCATAAGTTTACAAGAACATTTGTTTTCTCTAGACGATGTTTGAAATGAAGAGTTGGAAGGGATAATATAATGTTTTGAAAATCTTGGTCCAATGCGTGTGAATGGGATAATTCCTCAACACTTCTGCTCATTAATGGCAATTTTGATGGTTGTTGCATGATGCGTTGTTAGCATTAAAGACTAGTAATTGCATACATAGAAGTGCGAATATGACGGATATGGAAATGAGCAATCAAGCATTGGATATTTCCTGAACATGCTAACGTGACGACCTATGTTTGAGATGAACAATCAGAAGGGACAATATAACTCTACGCAGATATTGGTTTAATGCGTATTAATGGGAGATCTCCTCGAGCATTTCACTCATTAATAAAAATTTTGATGGTTCTTGTATGCTGAGCTATTGGCATGAAAGGTTACTAATTGCATATTAATAAAGAAGTATGAAGGTCGCGGGGACGGGAAAGAGAAATCAAGGAGTGTCTAATTATCGAAAGCAGTCGGGCAGGCTTCATAACAGGGTTACAAGGGACAACCATTGGAGGTGAGGGCGCGAGGGTCAAATTGTATGTATCGGAGAGGGCATGATAGGACAGTCTAGAGGTATATTTGAAAATAGTGGAAGTTCGGGTAATGTTTGTAAGACACGGAACAATGGAGGTACAAATGTGAGTCGCTAATCGTGGAACCCGCAATCGAAAAAGTGGCTCAAGTATGGAATAGAGAAATGACTGGGTGGATTCATTTTCGCGAATATATTGAAACTTGTAATATATATTCCATTGAACCTTGGTCGGGTATAGTAAAAAGTGACTAAGAAGTGGAGATTTTGTGAACCTGCCAACCCGAGGTACCGCGAAAGAGATTCCATGAAATTGGAAAATATGGAAAGCTGTCAAATGGGCTTCAGAATTAGGTTGACAATGGTTCTCCAGGAGACGTGACTTCCCGAAGGTCAAATTGTATATCGCAGAACTCCATGAATGAAAAATGTGTACCATGGAAGAGGGGATGATATGGGAGTCCGACGGTCAATTTGTATGTCAGACCCTTTCGCTCATTAATGACATGTTTAAGGTTCATGCACGACGAAGTGGTAGCATTAAAGCTTGTGAATTCCATTTTCAGAGAGAAGGAAGGTGGCGGTTATAGGGAACAACAAGTAAGGAATGGATAATTATCAAAAGCAATTAACAATGCTTCGTAAAAGGGCTATAAGATACAACCAGTAGAAGTGGGGGGGGTCGAGGGTCAAATTGTATTTCTTGGGAGTGTTGACCGCAAAACATGTAACATGGAAGAGGGCATGGTGAAGCATTCCTATGAACAAATTGTATATCGTAGAATTGCAGGTACTATTTGCTAGTTGTAGAGCATTGGAAACACAATCCTGAGCCCGCCAGTCCGACAACCCAAAATGAAAAAAATGTCTAAGTATGAAATAGGGAAAGGGCAAGGTAGACTTGATACACAACACATGTACAATGCAATGGAGATACAACCAACCTGGGGCTAAGTATTGAAATGAACGGTGGACGGTTGGGTTTGTGACAGGGAATTCATGTAACATGAAAGAGGGCATGGTGATAAAAAAAACTAGGAGGAATTGTATATCATGGAATTGTGGGTATTGTTTGATAGTCATGGAACATTGGAAACACAATCCTAAGCCTCTAGTCCGACAACCCACATTGGAAAAAATTTCTAAGTATGGAACATGGAAAGGGCAGGGCATACTCGATACACAACACATGTACAATACAATGGAGATACAACCAACCTGGGGATAAGTATTGAAACGAACGACGGATGGCTAGGTTCGTGATGGGGAATTCTAGCAGACACATTGTATATAGCGGAACTCTAGGCACTGTTTGCAAGTCGCGGGAGATTCAAAACACAATTTTGAGGCGGCCAATCCGGGAAATGACAATTGAAAAAGTGTTGAAGTATTGAATAGGTAAACGTTGGTCCGAACTTGTTTTCTCTAAGGGTCAAATTGTATTTCTCAGGAGTGTTGACTACAGAACATGTAACATGGAAGAGGGCATGATGAAGCATTCCTGTAGACAAATTGTATATCACGGAATTGTGGGTACTGTTTTCTAGTTGTGGAACATTGGAAACACAATGCTGAGCTCGACAGTTCGGCAACCCGCAATCGAAAAAATGTCTAAGTATGAAACAGGGAAAGGGCAAGGCAGACTCGATACACAACACATGTACAATGCCATGTAGATACAACCAACCTGGGGATAAGTATTGAAACGAATGACAGATAGTTGGGCTCGTGACAGGGCATTCCAACGGACAAATTGTATATCACGGAACTCCGGTCACTGTTTGCAAGTCGCGGGATATTCGAAACACAATTTTGAGGCCGTAATCTGAGAACCCGCAATCGAAA
This sequence comes from Picea mariana, assembly GCA_032191745.1. NCBI lineage: Eukaryota > Viridiplantae > Streptophyta > Pinopsida > Pinales > Pinaceae > Picea > Picea mariana. The sequence continues at coordinate 73,015 of JASDQU010436664.1, forward strand.
AAGTGTCTAAGTATTGAATAGGGAAACGTTGAGCCGAACTTGTTTTTGCTAATATATTGAAATTTGTAATGGAATATCTTATTTTCATGTTTTTGGACAAGTTATGTAGGGATGGTTAGACCTCGAGATTTTTTCATATTAATGATGATATTTACAGTTGTTTCATGATAGAATTTTATTATTAAACATTTGGTGTTGCATATTTGGAAATAAGTACGAGGATGGACGGAACATGAAACAATGTCTAGGAATTGGAGATTTCGTGAACCCGCCAACACGAGGATCGGAAATATGGTGACAAGGGCTCCCCAGAAGACGTGAGGCCCAGAGGGTCAATTTTTTTCACTCACAACATTTGAATGCATAATCTATAACACAGGAGAGGGGACGATGTCAGAGTCCGACAGTCAATTTGTATATCGCGGACATTCGGGTACCAATTGTTTTGTACTAGTGTGTTCAGTTGTCACTAGTAAGACCATAATTAATGTATATTAGGAAGGATGCGAAGTTAGTGGGGATGGAAGGCAGCGACAGATACTTAGAAACATTTGTGAGGCTTGGTAGAGTGAATATTGCGAGTTGGAGGAGTCCGCGGTGGAATCGTAGATCACATAAATTTTGAGTGCAATATGTATATCACAAAACAAGAAGTAGTAGAGTTCGAAAGCACCAACCCGGAAACTACGGCCATAAAATTGGCTATGTATGGACATGGGTGATTTTAGGGGCTAAATTTCTCTCATGGGCTAATTTTCCATGGTTTTTCCAAAAACAAGATTCGCTATTTTAAAAATGATTCACCCAAATTCTATAAGATAATATTATTTTACATTAAAAATCGCCAAAATTTTATAAAAACTATATAAAATCCTTATAAATTTGAATATTTTTACAAAAATATCGCCAAACATTTATAGTTGGCATATGAAGGATTATTAAGATTCACCAAGGTTTCTACATTTCAAAACAAATTTCCATCCTTAAAATCGTCCCTATGTATGGAAAGGAACATCGGCCCGACAGTCAATTTGTATATGGCGAAGGATCGGGTGCCAATTTTTTGGTACCAGTGTGTTCAGTTGTCACTAGCAAGACCATAATTAATTTATATTAGGAAGAACACGAAGTCAGTGGAGATGGAAGGCAACGACAGATATTTTGAAACATTTGTGACGCTTGGTAGAGTGAAGATCGTGAGTTCGAGGAGTCTGTGGTGGAATTGTAGATCACAGAAGTTTCGAGTGCAATATGTATTTCATGGAACAAGAAGAAACAGAGTTCGAAAGTGCCAACCCAACAACCATGGCCATAAAATTGGCTAAGTATGGAAATGAACAATGACCGGTCGGATTCATCATGTGAGGATATTGATGGAGATGAAGATATGTCAGCCTGCCAACGCTGGAACCCGTGATCATAGAAAGGTGACTAAGTATATAACCAGAAAGAGATAATAGAGGGGAAGAATAAAAGGGAAAAAGGGCCAAGTATCTCACAGTAGAACATCTACTATTCGTTTATTAATTCCAATCTTTTTGAACTCCTGGTGAGTTATTACTAGTAAAAGCATAAATTGCAAATCAAAGTTCTTTGAGTGCAAGATGTATATGACAGAATAGGGGACAGAAGTGATGGATACCGCAAACCTGGGACCCAATGGTCAGATAATTGGCTAAGTAATGAAAGGTATTGAGGTCAGTTAGTCTCATGGTGTGTATATATAGATAAATATAAGAATCCTTATATATTTTGAAACATTTGTGACGCTTGGTAGAGTGAAGATTGTGAGTTCGAGGAGTCCGTGGTGGAATTGTAGATCACAAAAGTTTCTAGTGCAATATGTATATCATGGAACAAGAAGTAGCAGAGTTTGAAAGTGCCAACCCGACAATCGTGGCCATACAATTGGCTAAGTATGGAAAGGAACAACGGTCGGTCGGATTTGTCATGTGAGGATATTGATGGAGATGAAGATATGTCAGCTCGACAATGCTAGAACCTGTGATCATAGAAAGGAAACTAATTATATAACCAGAAAGTGATAATAGAGGGGAAGAAGAAAAGGGAAAAAGGGCTAAGTATCTCATAGTAGAACATCTATTGTTCGTTTATTAATGCCAATATTTTCGAACCCTTGGTGAGTTATTACTAGTAAAAGCATAAATTGCAAATCATAGTTCTTTGAGTGCAATATGTATATGACGAAACATGGGACAGAAGTGATGGATACCCCAAACCTGGGACCCGGTGGTTAGATAATTGGCTAAGTAATGAAAGGGACCAAAGTTGGTCAGGTTCATGGTGTGTAGATATAGATAAAGATAAGCCTCTGCCAATCTGCGAATCCAGGAACGGTTCACAAATTACGTTCAAATCCATAAGCAATAGAAAGAAAAAAAGCAATAGATGACTGGGATCTTGACGGGGCATTCCAGCAGACAAATTGTATATCACGAAAATCTGGGCACTGTTTGCAAGTCACAGAATATTCGAAACACAACTATGAGGCCGTCAATTCGGGAACCCACAACCGAAAAAGTGTCGTATATTTGGAAAGAAGTACGACTATGGGCAGAACATGAGACAGTGACCAGTAATTGGAGACTTCGTGAGCCTACCAACGCGTTTGTATATGGCGGAAGTGTGAGTGCTAATTGTTTCGTACCACTATGTTCAATTGTCACTAGTAAGACCATAATTAATGTATATTAGGAAGGACGTGAAGCACTTTGACACATATTGCAAGTTCAAGGAGCCCACAGTGGAATTATAGATCATCGATCTTTTGAGTGCAAGGTGTATATCATGGAGCAAGAAGCAACGGAGTTTGAAACGCCAACCCGACAACTGCGGCCATAAAATTGGCCAAGTATGGAAAGGACCAGCGGCCAATCAGATTTGTCATGTGAGGATATAGATGGAGATGAAGATATGTCAGCTTAACAAACCATGGAGGCCATGATATTAGAAATGTGACTAAGTATATAACCAGAAAATGATAATAGATGGGAAGAAGAAAAGGGGAAAAGGGCTAAGTATCTCACAGAAGAAAATCCACTATTTATTTATTAATGCCAATATTTTCGAACACTTGCCGATTTTTCACTAGTAAAAGCATAAATTGTACATCATGGAAGTTCTTTAGTTGCAAGATGTATATGATGGAACATGGGACATGAGTGTTGGATACTGCAAACCCGGGACCCGGTGGTCARATAATTGTCTAAGTACTRGCCAAAAGAGTTTTTATATTTATTCCAATAGTATTCATATTAATATATATTAGTAGATTATTTGTGGTTCAAATATAAACCATCTTCCAATTTATAGGATGCTATTCGCTTTGCAAATTTTGTTGAAACCAATAAGCAATAGAAAGAAAAAAAAAAAGAAAAAGAAAAAGAATATATATATATATAGATATATGATGCAACAATTTTGTATATGCACAGATATTATCAAATAGAAGAAGTTGTAATATATGGAAATCAGTGAACATGAACATGATGCCAACACTTGAGTTTCCTTGTAATAGTCATTAATTCATTCTATTTACAGGACCCTGAAGAATGAAAGCAAAACGGGTCCTTCCATTTCTTTATTTAAGTATAGGGTAGGTGCCACATAAGTATGGCCCATGACAAATTATTCTTCCATGTAAAATGTAAGGAACAAACAGAGTAGCATTTATTTATATCGAAGTGTTGGGTAGCAGAAACAAAAGCTTGTTTTCCATGTTTAATAACAGACACACAAAAAAGGTACAAAATAAAATAAAAATCAATAGGAGAGATTGGAAAACACCATAAAAAACCCACAAATATTGTATATTCAGATAAGTTGGGTTACAAAATACGACTGAGATTATTTGTTACAATGACTGCGATTTGGCCAGTCGCCAACCCCAAAATAAAAACTATGTACAATAATGGATCTTGTGGACAGTCTTTTATAGATTTCAACTTGACGATGAAATTCTTCATTCGTAAAAAACAACGAGTTGAATATCAATTTTGGGCCATGGACTTCATCGTTGCTACCAACTAGATCTATCCCATATTTTTGAATAACTTGTCTCTTGTAGATATGGCCTACCTGCATTGGTTGGTTATTGAACATTCCATACTTTTCTAAGTGTTAATTTCCCTCTATCATCAAAATATTGGGGTTTAAGGTGCTTTGTAATGTTCTTGATCATTGACATCAGAGACAACTTAGAAATGCGATTCAGGGCCAATACAAAGATGAGGGAATGGTTTTATATGTCGCTAGCTTTGGCAGCAACAAATCCTGCTAGGCAACGAAAGAGGAGACAAAAAAGAAATCTAGGTATGTTTTTGACTGCTATTCTCCCTGCATTCGATCATCTGTTTGGTTGAAAATCCCGCCTGAAGATTTGTATGTTGAACTTCTTTGTTTTATTACTGTAAATTGGAAGGGGCGTCCAAGGAAGTTGAAAAATGTATCTCTATTGAAGTACATAGCTTCTTCCAGGAGCACAAATCTGGAAAGTGTATCAAATGATGCATAGCACATCATAATATATTGCTCATCATAGGGGTGGCAGACATGGCGGCCCACAAAAAATGGTCTGGAATGTTCAAAAGTGACCCCAAACATTACTCTATGCTCAAATACACCTAGAAGGAATGTATAAAACTAGATACCCATGGACGTGAAAAACTGTATGCGCATTTGAATCAACATTCTAAAATTACAGAACGTTTTATGCCAAATTTGTAATAGAATTGACAGACAGGCAGTTTCTATGTCAAAGAGTGTAGAGTGACCTCTGGATGCAGTAACAGACTCGATGTACAATCCACTTTCAATCACTACCAATACTAATGTCAAGTGTAAGAAGTCATGATCCCAGGTTCCAGGTATTTTGACCTTCAAGCATCCACATTGTCGATGACCCCATGCTCCATATAGCTTCGGCTTTGGACTTTGGCATTGGCACTGGAAATGGGAACAATGCTATTGACATTAAGTGTAAACAACAGGAATATTGACATTAGGTGTAAAAAATAGGAAGATTGACATTAGGTGTAAACAACTCTGGAATACACTAGTACATTAAGGTCTCATCTAAAGAAAGAAATAAAATCTTTACATGAAGCTGGCAGTAAAAGGTGATTTTCAGAAACCAAAGAATTACCTAAACAGACGAAACTTCTTGCAGAAGGTGGTAGTATAAAGTAATCCTCAGAAAGTGTTTCAAAATCCATAATCCAGAACTCCTTCCCATTAACCTTTTTTGTGAAGTCTGTTTCCACACCCCAAAGTAGCTCAACAAACTTTGAAATATAAACTTCTGTAATTTTAGGATGTCGTTTTAACCACCCATACAGTTTCCCATACTCGCAACGATCCAAATGTATAATTTCCTTCTGAGTATATTCGCAAATGAAGTAATAGTTGGTGTCATTTATGAATATTACATACCATTTTGCAAGAAACGACAAGCACAACTCCTGTGAGGGAAGACAAATTATTGTGTGCTTTCCATAATTTGACACACTTTCCAAATCTGTATTTTTGGAAGAAACTATATACTTCAACGAAGAAACACTTTGCAGGCGACCTAAAAATCTCGTCCAACTCGCAGCAAGAAAACAAAGAATATTAACAAACAAATCTCCAGGCAGGCTTTTCAACCAACCAAAACATCGAACACAGGGAGAACACTAATCAAAAGATACTTGTTTTTTTTTTCCCCGTCTGAGTTTCTGTTGGCTAATAGAGATTTTTTTTGCTCAAACCTGATGTCACATAAAACCATTCTCTCATCTTTGAATTGGGCTTCAATGGCATCTCTAAGTTATCTTGCATGTCCATGACCAGGACATTACAACAAAGGCACCTTAAAGCCCAACTCTTTGATGATAGAGAGAAATGGGAATAAGTATTTAAAATCAACCTTGGAGGATGACATTATAATCTTTCATAGATTTTGGTTTAATTCGTCTTAATGGAAGATGCCCTCAATATTTTCTCTTATTAATGCCAATATGTTTTAATATGTTTGCTAAATAGTCAGTAATAGCACGTATTAAAATTCCCATATCCAAGCAGATTCTCAAATATGACAACTTGCAACATACGCATAGTATTAAAGGGCGACATGACATCAATACCTTTGTGAATGACACATTCGTGGATGGCAACGTGGTAGTACAATATTGCACCGTTACTATGATGATGCCTTTAGAAAGCTAAAATAGCCAACATTGTTTGCAAATTCAAAATGCACGCAAAATAAATTATAGGATCCAATAATATTCACTTGTATATGCATTTTAATGGGAGATGTCCTCGAGCTTTCCACTTATTAAAGCCAATCTTTTCAAACCTGTCTGGTCGGTTTCCACTTTTAAAATAATAATTGATGTGCATTGGGAAGGACAGAAGGTGGCGGGGATGGAGAGGATAGGAAAAATATTTTTAAACTATGTTGAACCCGAGAATGTGTGAACCCACGAAAATTTGAAGAATCGACTAAGTATGGAAAGGCAGGTCAGAAAGACAGAGTCATTGTAGGTAGAGGCAGGGTTACGACTTCGAGAAGTTCAGGGTTGAATTGTAGAGCAAAAAAATTTTGGGTGCAAGATGTATACCCCGATCACGGTTCACCAGAATTCGATAGCACCTATCTGCGAACCGCGTTCATAAAATTGGCTAAGTATGCAAATGAACGACGGTCGATCGGACTCACGATGTGAATATATAAATGGAGATGATGTTTTTCCAGTTCACCATATCGGGAACCCGCGAGCACAGAAATGTGAGAAAGTATAGATCCAGAAAAGCATAACATAGGGTAAGAACAAAAGGGAAAAACAATCAAGTTTAGAAGAAATTGGATAAATATGCAAACGAACACTGGTTTGTCGGACTCATGATGTGAATATATAGATGACGATGACGATTTTTCAATTGGAAACCTTGGAAACCCACGACCAYAGGAACATGGAAAACTATAGAACCATAAATGCATAATAGATAGGAAGAACAAAAGGAAAACAMGGGAAAGCTTACAAGAGGAAAACGAAAGGGAGAGAAGAACTTTATCGCTCACACACCAAAACCTACTCTCATAACTATGAACCCATAGAAATACATTRACAATGGGGAAAAAACTGTCAGCTATGAAAAATAGTTGGAACCCGACAAACTCTGGTTCAGGCCATAAGAGATATAATTTACATCCATCTTAATAGTATTTTTTGGGGAGCCAACTGTGAAACCACGCAACAACAGATGCAACTTCAGATGCAACACCACAACATTTCAAATTTTAGGAAAACAAGAGAAACCAACAAATAACAACCCAGTTAAGAAGCACCAAAAGGCCCAATTGTAGCCACAGGACCTTAACACTGTGCAAGCACCAACCAACCGACTAGGAAATTCACTGCACACAAGATTTTATCAAAAAACTTGGAGGAAAATGTATTGAAACACATCTGTTAACCAAATTTTTCAGGCTGTGAGACTTGTCAGGTAAAATTCAAAGCTGGCAGGACCGTCCAAAGGCCTGCCTCTGTGCAAACAACTAAGAAAAGTGTGGTTTTCCCGGTTGGTATTTTTCAATACTGGGAGCCATAAATTTCTCTTGCAGTCTATATTTGTATGTGATTACCACGAACATAGAAGAAGGACTGTAATGTTGTGTTTGTTTCATCCCTAATTGCCAATGTTCGACCCAAAAACTAACTCCATCAGAGCCACAATGACGCACATGAAAAGGGAATTGTATTTTCTTTTCACATACAAAGATGTTCTGGAAGAGGATTTCGACCCAGGCATCCCCAACAGTCAAATTTCCCACCTGCAAA
>JASDQU010436665.1:16252-35580 GCA_032191745.1 Picea mariana
CTCATGCCAGATCATCCACATGGTTGTATGGATCCGAACTTCATACTCAAGTGTTCTCTTGCCTTGTAAAATTAGAGAGTTTGCCTAAGGAATAGAAGACCAACTTCTATGGATGTTTCCCCACATTGGGTTTTTACCAGGTAAATATTTGTCTCTCTCTTTTGTCTCTCTTTGTTATTTCTCTCTTTGATTTACTATTTATTGATTCACGCATCATAGTTTAGATCGGTTGGATTTCATTATATGTTATTGCATATTTCTCATATCTAACATGCTATTAGAGTTGGTTACCGAGCTCTTTTTCCTTGCAAAAATTCTTTTTTATTTTTTTGCATAAGGTTTTAGTAGATCTATTTGTTTGGGCCTCCTTCTCTTGTGGATCTATTTTTTTTTTATCTTGACAAACACTTTGGTTTTCACTAGCATTGAGTATATCTTTATTTTTCTGAGCTTTTTTCCACAAATCCGACCTCACCATTGTCTTCGGAACAAAGGAATCAATTAAGATTGTCTATTTCTTCATCGAAATCAACTTTCGTTTACCCAGATCTAAATTAATTTTCCTAGCCTAGCCTAGATCATTTATTTATTTTTAAAACATAAAGTTTTTGGGTAAAATTTTAGGTTTGGTATTTTATTGAGCCTATTATTTTTAGCGAGCCTATATTTTCTTTTGAAGCTAATAAATTATTATATGGGAGGCCTTTTTATTTATTTATTTTTTTAATTTTTCTGTGGGTTTGTTTTTCCATTCTATACAAAATCAACCTCCTCCCTCCAATATCCATAGTCGTATGAACTGTATGGGTCAAAATTTTAACTGTATGACCACATTTTTTCATCGAGCATAGATCGATTTTTCCAAGATCAGGCCAATTTCTCAGTTGGGGACACATTTTCTCTTTAGATCAATCGATTTTCTCGTTGAGAGGGCCAATTTACCTTTTGAGAGGGTTGATCTTCCTACTGGAGGGCTACTCTATTTGTTGGGAGAGTTGATTTAACTATTGGAGGATCGATTTGGCTGATTCCTATCATTTTTTGCACCATATGGACTTGTATGGCCTTTCTTAGTCCAAAAATAGTTCGAAATTTATAGTGTACATATGCATTTTTGCCGGGCTACTTATATGTGCGTAAATATTTGGCCGATTTCTCCTTTTTGGAAGTGAATTCACTTGGGTGATGGATCGTTCAACTTTTTTTCTCAGATCGAAGGAGTCTTTGGTGAGGTAGTCTTACAACGTACGACCACGTATCCTTCTCACATTCACGATATGTACAAACCAAATTCTTTTGCAATAAATTTTTTTGAGAGGATTTCTTTGCAGGACATACCAGGGGTTCTTTGCATCGATTTCTCAAATATAAGGGTTTTGCAGTCAATGGATCGACATTTTTGGAGGGATGTTTTTTTTTCCAAGGTTCAATAAATTTATTTTATCCCTAAATCAATCCATTTTAGTTCTAAATTGGCTTGATTTCAGTCTCGAAGCTCTCAGATCACCACATATATTAGTTATTTTATGTGTTGGAAGCTTCTGAATGGATTTTTTGGCCCTTGATTTCTCGAAAGAGCTAGGTTTCCTTCGTGGAAATGTGATCATCATCGGGTATTACTAAAGGAGGTTCAAAAGATCCATTGTACACCCACTACTATCATGGCTGAGCTTTCAAACCCCATGGTTGTTTCCTTCATAATTATGGGCACTAAGTGATTTGGTGGAAAGTTGATCGGATCTCATTTTTAGCAACATGATTTGCTAAGTTTGTTTCCACCGAGAGTGAGCCAGATGATCTACAAGATCATATTATCATGTGGATTTGGTTGTGTTGGACAGGTCATTGCACAATTTATATTAGAATGATTAATTCCATTTGTGGCACTTGATTCGTAGAAGCGAGGGTTTTTTGCAATGTATGACCATGTGGACAATTTGATAGGCCTCTCTAATGTGATGCCTATCCTTTATGGTATTTAGGATTTATGCCTCTTTCATTTGCACATTCATTATGTCAACCATCTTTGGTAGTTGGGTTTGAGATCTTGACTACACCTCATCTTGACGGATTCTGAGAGATCATTTTGCATTGCATATGGTGTATATTTTAACCTTGTACAATAATTACTGCAAACAATTTTTCAGTAAAAGAACATAAAAGATATAATGGAAAATACAAACATTACACAGAGATTTTCCCCCTGGAAATCCAAATCGGGAAAACCATCATATTCTATATTCATTCATAGTGATACATTGTTTATAATACAATATACATATAGGAGCCAACAACATCCAAAACCCTAACCCAATGACCTAGATTAGTCAACAACCCTAATTCCTTAACCGAAAATGGAAAACCATCAGCAAAAACCATGTGCCGAAAAAACCACCTAAATATGTGACATGTTTCTCAAGGAAGACTAATTTTTCTTGGGGGTGCTGCCCCTGAACCCCCGCGCGGGGGGAATTCACCCCCCTGCATCCCTCAAGGGGGGGCTGCTAGGCCCCCCTGCGTGCTACTACTCATGCAAAGAATATAACACATACCCAACATATGGTACATCTACAACACTTGTTGAACTTGATGATCATTGTTCGATTATGTTCAAGTTCTTGGTTGAAGCACTTTAGTTGGTTTTCAACACTTTTAGCTTGTTGGATCAGATTCAAATTCATATTCTTCTCGGAGAGTTGAACTTTGATGCATTGTGGACTTGTCTTGATGATTCATTCCATTGCTCTTGAAGGTTCTTTCTTGCAATTTTCTCTATGATTTCTTTACCTATTCCTAAGCGGTGTGTGTGAATAGTTTGGAGACATATTGGTTCTACAAATTACTTCTCTATTTTGAGTTGCTTGGCACTTCATCATGAGCATATCGATGTTGTCATTGTTGGTCATGTTGCATTGGTTCTTGATGGTAGCAAGTGCCTTCTCCTTGCACCTTATTGAGTATTTGGTTGCAACTTATGGATATTTTTCTACGTTGTTCCTCTTCACATCTTATCCTTGACATCATCAAAGTTTGACTCTATCTTTGCTAGTTCTGCAGGATGTTTGAAGTTGTCATTAAGGGGGAATATAATGTAATTACATCTTCATCTTCAGATTACAACCATCATGTAATGTTCATCTATTAGCCACATTCACTGTTGTATATCCTATCATTATGAGAAATTTGTACATAATTAGGTATCAACCACAATTACTATTGTATATCCTATTGTGATGAGGAATTTATACACACAATGAGGCATCAACCACATTTATTGTCGTATAGACTATCATCATGAAGGACTTTCACACATAATGAGGCATCATTATACTTGTGAGATGTCATATTGGCATGTAACACAACTCCAAATATGATTCTACCCTCTAGTCATCATTAAGGGGGAATGCTAGAATGTGTTAATGATTTCCTAGTGGTCTTAGATCACATGGCCATGACATTTTTAAATGATATTATTCAATAACTCTCTATATTGTAAAAAAGGGTTTATCCCACATCCATTATGGGAATTATTCTCATTTTACTCTCTCATGTTGGAGATACTTCACACACACCTAAGAATTTTTTTCCCTAAGGTTTTCCCTATGTTTATTAGTCATTATCCAGTCTCCTACATTTTAGGGAGAATATTCATTTTCCTACATTCTAGGGGAATATTCTCTCCAGTTCACACTTCAGTTGCATTAGTTGAGTGGAGTCTTGATGCCACATTGGTTCCATAACCATGCAAAATTGGGATCATCACTGCTAATGCGCACGTTCCTTAGGATTATCACCAAAGTGACGCATTATTGATGCTTACCTGATCTCCTCCTTATTTCACTCTGATTCAGTCAGTTAATTAAGGACGAAGAGGCTAGTTGACTTAGACTAGATGGTAGTTAACTCATGTGACTACCGATGTGTGTCCAGATGACTCTAGACCACCACTATGGTGCATTATCTCATGCATTATGACACATTAGTTGAGATATGCAACGTATATCACTTGTATTGTATCATTTTTTCATTCAATTAATACAATTCTTTGATTCTCTCTCTCTCGTTTTTGACTTTTCACATTTTTCTGCAAACTATGTATGTCCTTTGCTAGCTAGATATTATCTATGCAGGTTCATCCACATTTACATGATATCAGAGCTGACATATTTCTAGGAAAAAGACACACCAGACTCTTTTTGTAGGTACCGAATATTGAAGACAGTGGGAAAATCGAATTTCCAAAAGAATTGATTCTTACACCATACAATTTGTTTGCATGGAAGCACAAGATGGAATTGCATATTCGAAGCAAAGGATTATACAGGTTAACCATGGGAATAGAGATCGAACCTACATCATCCATATAAAAATCCAAGTATCTGAATCAGATGGATGAAGCATATGGGACTATTTGCAGTCTTATTTCTCCTGAGCTCCTCTTTCACATATCCTCATGTAAAACCCCTAATGAAGTCTGGACCACCATGGAAGGAATTTTTGGAAAACAGGGTGAGATGAGAGGACATATACTTGAGGTGGAATTTCTCACTTTGGATCCAAAAATCTTCGACAATCTTAAAGATTATTTTACCAAATATAAGGATTTGCTATCGCAACTCAAGGCTTGCGGGGTTGATAAATATAAGGAGAAACAAATGGTCTTACCATTATTTCCAAACTTGGTCTGGAATACTCAGTGTTTGTATCCACATTTCATTTAGTTAGGATCTCCTTTGGAGACACCTGGACCATGCCCTCTCTTGAGGTATTTATCGAGTCTATTATGCAAGAGCGAACCAAGCTCATCAACATGGGAAAAATCAAAGGCTCAAAGGCGCAAAGGTGCAAAGACATATGCACTTGCTGTGCAATATGATAGCAATCACCAAAATCAGAAATCTAAAAACAAAGACAAAGGGAAGGCACATGCAAATCCAAATAAGGAATGGTACTCAAAACCCTTCAACTATTCCTCCAGATCCAAAGGTGGAAAGGGAAGAAAAGGGGAGAAATGCACTTACTGCCAACGATGATTCCATCCAGAATTTGCATGCATGTAGAAGCAGGTATATCAAATGGCATAAATACTTCAACACAACAACCTTGGAGATTGCATCCCCGAGGGTTCCAATAAGAAGAAGCCAGAAGATCAAAACCCCAAGAAAGGTAATTCTGCCATGCTTTGATTGCCATTAACTTATGTCCCGATGCTTGGATTGTAGATTCAAGTGCATCACACTACATGGAATCCACAAAGGAAGTCTAATATTCATTGGACACATGCAAAGGTCCTCCCATTCTGATGGGGGACGATTCTCCAGTCGAAGTCACCAACAAAGGGAGAGTTGAACTCACAAACGAGAGCTTTGAGAATGTGCTACATGTTCCCAAACTCTCTGTCAATAATCTCTCCGTGTATCAGTTGACAAACTACGACACCAAAAAGAGAGTATTATTCACACATGATGCTATGCATATCTATGACATGAAAACCGATTCCAAAGTTGATATTGGTGAGGTAAATCACCAATCCAGACTCTACACATTTTCTGAATTTATTGAACTAGATTCTGCATTACTGCTTATGCATGTTGATGAAAGTAGTAGGATATGGCACGAAAGGTTTGGGCATTTAAATTTCAAATACATGCAACAACTTAGCAAGAAAGGAATGGTTGAAGGTCTACCTTACATCCATTGCTCCAAAGGAATTTGTGAGGGATGTTTCCTTGGAAAACACCCTTAAGAGAAGTTCGGCAAAGGAAAGACTTAGAAGGCATCCTCTCCTTTGGATATGATCCACAATGATCTCATGGGCCATTTTCTGCATCCATCAATCAGTAAAGCAAGGAACGTGCTCACTTTTATTGATGATTTCTTACGCTACACTTGGACTTTCTTTCTCAGGAAAAAATCTAAGGTCTTTCAACATCTCAAAGATTTCAAAGCCCTTGTTGAGATGCAATCAGGAAGGAAGATCAAAGTCCTAAGAATAGATAATGGGGGGAAGTATGTCAACCATGAGGTACATAATATTTGTCTTGAGGCCGATATTCAGTTTCAACACACAATTCCCTATACTCTACAACAAAACGAAGTTGTTGAGTAGAATAATAGATCCCTGAAAGAGATGGCATTTTGCATGTTGCATGCAAAGTCACTTCCACATAGATTATGGGATGAAGCACTTAATTGTGTGAACTACATTAAATACATATATCCCAATAGATATATCAAGTATAATATCCCCTTTGAGGCTTGAATTGGCCTCAAACTGGAAGTGACCCACTTCCGTATATTCGGTTCACCTGCATGGGCCAGGATTCCCTCCGAGAAGAGGAAGACACTTGATCCACATAGTACATAGTGTATCTTTGTTGGATACCAAGATGGTGTGAAGGGATATAGACTCATTGATCCCTCTACGGACCCACTCATCATTGAGTGCAATGTCCAATTTGAGGAAAGTATCTCACATGCACCTTAGGAGCCACATGCAGACACTTTTGTTCTTTCACCTGTCAAAGATGATGAACATGCACATGTCAACTCTTCTTTAAATGAAAGTTTTGATTCAAAGGATTCATATGATTCATATACTGAGTCAGTATAGTTAGATGTAGAGTCAGTGCACACTGATGTAGATGTAGATATAGAGCCAAGGCCCATGTGGGCCAAGACTACTCTTCAGGATGCAGGAGATCTTGTTGGGGATCCAACTGATACTAGGAGGACTCGATTTAATTTTGAGGAGCCTTCTCTTGCAATCACCACCACTGAAGCGATGCCACCCATGTATCTTTTCTTGGTTCAGTCTTCAGATCCACATTCCTATGATGAGACTGCTGGGAATCCATTTTGGGAATCTACCATGCAGGAGGAGTACAACTCCCTCCTCGAGATACAGACTTGAGATCTAGTTCCCCTTCCTTCAGGAAGGAAACTTGTTAGGTGCAGATGGGTCTATAGGACCAAGAGTGAAACATATGGATAGGTTAGCAGATACAAAGCTAGGCTATTCGTCAAAGGCTTTCAGCAGGTGCACAACATTGACTATGATGAGACCTTCACTCTAGTAGAGAATATGGATTCCATATGCTTGGCACTTGCCATTACAACATCCAAGGGATGGGAAGTCCATCAGATGGATGTGAAGAATCCATTTCTTCATGAAGATCTCTTTGAGGAGATCTATATGGAGCATCCCCAGGGATTCATGCAGGATTCATCTTTGGTCTATCGAATGAAGAAGTCCCTTTATGGCCTCAAGCAGGCCCCGAGGGCATGGTATGCCAATATGGACTCCTACCTGATGTCACAGAACTTTGTACGTTGTAAGTATGACCCGGACGATTACATGCTCAGGATGGGTAATTCACTTCTACACCTAGTTCTGTAAGTTAATGATTTGTTGATCACCGGTTGCTCGAATTCAACAATTTCTGCAGTCAAGAGGATTCTGCATGATAGGTTCTTGATGACGGACATGGGTCCACCACATTTCTTCCTTGGTCTCGAGATCAGTTAAGATGCATCAAGCATCAAACTATCTCAGGCCAAGTATGCATGAGATCTCCTCAAGAGATTGCATATGACAGATTAAAATTCTACTCTGACTCCTTTCCTATTAGGAGTCAGACTTGAGGATGGCAGGGACACTCCACTGGTGGATAACACATTGTACAAACAGTTAGTGGGGAGCTTGTTGTACCTCACACACTTCAGACCAGACCTCTCATATGTAGTGAGAGCAGTCTCCTAGTTCTTACAAGAGCCACATGAGCTACATTGGAAGGCTGCAAAGTGTATCCTTTGGTATGTATAGGGAACCATCACCTTTGGGATTCACTATGTAATAGACTTTTCATTGGACCTCATCAGGTTCATTGATTCTGACTGGGATGGAGAAAACATCGATCACACGTCCACATCTAGTTACTGACTCAGTCTGTGTTCTGGGCCCATCTATTGGTCGAGCAAGAATCAGGATGTTATTGCTCTATCCTCAGCCGAGGTAGAGTACATAGGGGTAGTTAACATAACCATTAAGGCTATATGGCTACACCATTTTCTCACTAAGTTGGGCATTTAGTTTCTCCGGCCGATCGCCATCTGGTGTGACAACCAGAGCACTCTGAATTTATGCAGAGATCCAGTTCAAAGGCAGTGGACGAAGCACATCGAGATCCACATGCACTACATATGGGACTTAGTACACGTGGGGATCATCGATATGTAGTTATATCCTTCATCAAAATAGAATGAAAGCATCTTCACCAAGATATTCACTAAGAAGAAGTTTCATTCTCTGCGTAGTTGTCTTGGAGTGAAGGACACAATTGCCTAACAACTGTCAGTTTTTTTTTTGATACATTGTACCTTGAGGGGTTTTTTTTCCCATGAGTTTTCCCCTCTATTCCTCATTCATTTCAATGTGTATTTTGTTTTCGGGTACCTAACATGGCCTCGTTGCTGGGATTCATTCTTTTATTTTCACCATAGCGATGTTCAGGGGATATTGGAGATACTTCAAACACACCTAGGACTTCCTTTTCCTAAGGTTTTCCCTATGTTTATTAGTCATTATCAAATATCCTACAATTTAGGGAGAATATTCTTTTTTCCTACATTTTAGAGGAATATTCTCTTTAGTTCACACTTCATTTGGATTAGTTGAGTAGAGTCTTGATGCCACATTGGTTCCATCACCATGAAACATTGGGATCATCACTGATAATGCACATTTCCCTTGGGATTATCTCCAAAGTGGCACATTACTAATGCTTCCTTGATATCCCTCTCATTTCACTATGATTTAGTTAGTTAACTGAGGACTGAGAGACTAGTTGACTTAGACTAGGTGGCAATTAAGTTCCATGACTACCAGTGTGTGCCGAGATCACTCTAGATCACCACTATGGAACATTTTCTCATGCATTATGGTGCATTAGTTGAGCTATGCAACATATATAACTTGTATTGTATCATTCTTTCATTCAGTTACTACAATTCTTTGATTCTCTCTCTCTCTATCTCTCTCTCTCTCTCTCTCTCTCTCTCTCTCTCTCTCTCGTTTCTATCTTTTCTCATTTTTATGCAAACTGTGTATGTCCTTTTCTAGTGAGATCTTATCTGTGCAAGTTCATCCACATTAATTTACATCTCATATATAATAGAGGTGAAGGAGGCCCTTCAATAGTGTAAGAGTGAGAGTGAGTGTTACACATTATTTTCGTCACCCTCGTGACCATTGATAGTATGTGTATCACCTATTAGAAGAAAGATCATTTTCCATATTCCCTAAAAGATGTTGAAGAAATAAAACTTTCCCAGAGAGATGGAATTGTCTTTTCCTTATTGCAAAACCTTGTAAATAAGGATCGTCACACCTTTCTCAGTGTCAAGGGTGCATCGATTTATAATCGACACAAGTTGCACCACAGTGGCTTGCGACATCATCGCAAATTGCTCAGTGTTAAGGGTGCGACGATATTTGAACAAAGGAAAAACGAGAAATTTCTCGAAGGTTATAGAATAGAATCTTTGAAAGGATGAGGTGGCCTCTGATCGGTTTGGATCTCACCCACTTTTATGATTTAGTGGGATCATCATAATCCCTTCATCCCTTCCCCTTCACTCTATATAAGGATGGATCTCTCATGAGAAGAGTTAGTCTAACTTATGTGTGAAGAATTTTATTGAAGATTGTGCTTGTGATAGCTTTTCTTTAGCTTTCCAAGTCAGGTTGTGTGTAGTCTTCATGAAAATAATTGGAGCAAGAGGGGTGTGTGTGTGTTGAGGAAAAGGGCCATCAGAAGGGACCTTGCAACTGTTGATATTATGGTAGCTGCGGGAGGTATTTACCTCCACATGTAAACCTGATGAGAATAGAATATTCTGGGAAGCAAGAAGAAACCATAATTAGTTGGCTAATAACCCTATAAGACAAGTCGGCTCAAGAGGATAACTTGAATTAGGTTATTAGCCTCCAAGAAAAGAAGCCGACTAAAGGAAATATTATATACTAAGTAAATAAGCACCCAGAATGAGAAGTCGGCCCTGGAAGTTTGCCAGATTTAGTATAAATACATGAGGCTAGTCTTCATTCTAGAAGGAATTCTAAGAACTGCAGAAGAAACACTTGTGCGAACTGCAGTTGGCCAATTTATGCGCAAGTTTGGAGGAGAGCTGCCATTGCAGCTGCTGCAGCTAGAAGATTTCGGTTTTGTCTTGGACTATATCTTGGTTATGGTTTGGAATCTCTGATCAGCTCTTGC
Organism: Picea mariana; assembly: GCA_032191745.1. Taxonomy (NCBI): domain Eukaryota; kingdom Viridiplantae; phylum Streptophyta; class Pinopsida; order Pinales; family Pinaceae; genus Picea; species Picea mariana. Next base: position 26,530 of record JASDQU010436665.1, read on the forward strand.
TTGGTGCACTATCCTTGGAGAAATGTGTGCCACCCTTTGTTTGGCTATCTAGCCTAGGGTTTGCTTCCGGAATGATTATCTGTCAAGGTTAAGGTGCTCAGGGGTGGCTTTGGCCTATGGTTGGGTGACAATAGTGATATTATCTATGGTTAAACGAGAACATCCATCATATTCTAACAGGTTATGGGCCCACACCTCCTTCATTCAATCTAACCACTGGAAGGGAGCATAGCCATAAGGATAGTAAGCTCATTGAAGAACTACCGCTAGGGTTTCTAGCAGGAGCAATTACTAAATTATTGCTGCTAGGGTTACTAACAGGTGCAGTTGCAGAAACCCTAATCCTCTCATTGAGGCACCTTAAGTGAAGGGATTGAACTAATTTCCGGATAGACTAGTGCGCCCTAGCCTAGCGCATATTCTGGTACTCTCAGCAAGCCAAGACGCCAAGTTTGAGGTTTTGGTCAAAATCTAGGGTTGACCAAGTCAAAGTAGCCATGACTTACTCTATGAAATCAGAAAACAAGTTACATGGGTCTTCTAACTTCATAGCGTGGAAGACAAGGATTGACCTCATCCTTGCCAAGAATGAAGTGTTGGATATCATGGAAGGAAAGATCGTGGAACCAGAGTTTGAAGAAGGAAAAGAGAAGGAACCACAGAATGTTGCAGTTATGGAGAAGTTCAAAGACGGTGACATCAATTCCATGAGTATCATAGTGGACTCTATAAAATACCACTTGATACCCTACATCTCCCATCTCAACTCATCGAAGAAGATTTATGATGCCCTAACAAATCTCTTCTCAGTCAGAAACATTGGACAAGTAATGAGTCTGAAGAATGAGCTCCGTGACATGAAGATGAATGATCATGACAACATAACATCATACTTTGTGAGGATCTCTTGGTTAAGATATCAACTACAAGCTATTGAAGAAATCATCTCAGAGAAGGAACTGGTAAATATAGTACTCAACGGTCTTCCCAAGACATGGGATGCATTTGCCGCAAGCATGAACACAAGGAAGGAGTATCCTACATTCAAAGAACTTTGGACTTGCTGTGCATAGGAAGAATCAAGGATTAGTGCAAAAGATAAACCTCAAAATAAATACGATGATCAAGCCTTCACAACAATATTCAAGAATTTCAGGAGCAAAAGGAAGTTTGGTTCAAGGAAGAAGCCAAATCAAGAGAAAGACATGTCATAAATACATTGCTTCAACTATCAAAAGTATGGTCACTACAAGAATCATTGTCGCGAGCTGAAGAAAAGGAAGGAGACACACGAAGCATCAGTTTTCGAAGAAAAGGAACCTTCAAAGAAGATTAAGCAATATGAAACAAAATTCTTCTTCTAAGACAAGGTAAACAACACTCTTTATAGTTCTTGTACATGCCATGCTTTCTTTACATATCTTTCATATCTATTTCTTAGAAGATAATATGTTCAAAGAGAAAACTATACTTATGAAAGAACAACAAGATAAGGACTGCTATCACTATAACTATAAGACAAGCTGCAAGATAATCCAAAATCAGAAAGAAACCTAGAAGAAGTAAAGACATAAAGAAGTTAGCAATCAAGAGGAAATTGGAAAAAGATTGGTGACACTTTGGAGAAGACAATAAGGATGCAGACGGAAGCGTGGACTCTCCTATATGGAGGGAGACGATTATATATTACCAAAAGAAGAGCATGCATTCATACATGAAGCAAGGATTAGGAGGGAGCTAATCCTATGATCCATTGAAGATGATGAAGTATATATCCATGGTAGAAGCCATGAAAAGCAGTACATGTTTAGTTTGACTTTAGAAGAAGTCTTCTCTGAAAAAAGAAGCCTCAAAAGTATCTTTGGTTGTCCATCCACATCCACGATCCTATGATGAAAGGAAAAAGGCGTAATCTTCAAGGTATGGAACCTATAGAAAACTCCATGAACTCAAAAGCAAAAGAAACACGAGGAAGAACATGAAGATTCCAAGAGAGAAAGAAAAGACATAACAACCAGTCATTGTATCAATAATTACAAGACTATCAGCCTGATATGAACTCACTAAAATCAATCAGGGAGAGGAACTGAAAGTTTTGATGAAGAACAATGTATGGAAGACTTATGAATGAAAGCATTGTGATATTCAGAACTAGAAGTTCTCCCAGATGGAGGGAGAATACTACGATGATTGTTTGTTCCAAGTAAACCAAACATACCTCTACATGAATAATTATATCGTCCGCAATATCCATGGGTTGGAGTTTACATCAGATGAATGCAAAGACTATTCTCCAGAATAATTGAAAAAAGAGCATATGAAGAGAAACCTCAAGGATTTGAGGTATACCAGAAAGAGACCCTTGTATGTAGATGAAAGAAGACAACTTGGTAGAGAACCTCCAATGCACAACAAAAGCATGGTGAAAACTTTCTATATTATATCCAAATGGTTACCCAAAACTCCAAAATGATGAATTTCTGATCCATGACAAATATCTCATGATGAAAGAAGAAGTGCCACATGGATATGTTCCAGTTTGAGCCTTGCCACGATGTTATAAGCTAGAAGGAAACAAAAGAGATGAATTCAACCATGATATACTATAATGATCAAAGTTATATGAAGCCTTCAGAGAAAACCAATGTTCCAAAAAGACCGAATTACATTGAGATCAAGCATTACATTCTTCGTGATGAAGTCCATAAAAGAAAAGTGGTTCTCCAATATATATATCTCCACAGATGAGCAAATAAGCATACATTTTGGTAAAGCCTCTGTCCAAGATGAAAAAGTTTGCGTACTCAAGCTGGAGCTCATGGAGATGACTTCCTTATTGAAAAATGAAGAGATGACTCCCAGGTTGGGAGGGAGCACTGATGTGTTCTTGACTTATGGACAGTCATTTTTCAGTTTGAAAAATGGTCCAGGATGAGAAGTTCCTTTCCAGTTCGGAAAGTGGTTTGAGATTTCTAACGGACATGCATTTTCCAGTTCGGAAAATGGTCCAGATCGAATGGTCATTTTTGTAATGAAAATGGTTCGATGGATTGCTGATGTACCATAGACAATGATTACCCTTGTGGTTAACATAGGGAATGGTCTAGGACAATCTCTCTTCTTAACGGTCACTCTTAGTAGTGGTGAAGAAGACTGGTCCGCCTTGCCGGACAATCATTCTTTCGAATCTCACAATTGTGAGCAGTTTCGAAGAATGGTCCATTTTGGAGGTTGGTGCAGGACAATCATTCCCTAGGGAAGATTCATTCTCTCTAGGTTGCACTTTGTTTAGTGCCGGAGGAATGGCACAGATAGGCGAATGGTCTAGGTTCAACAATCAGGGACAGGAATTCTCTAGGGAAGATTCATTCTCTCTAGGGTGCACTTTGTTTAGTGCCGGAGGAATGGCCTAGATAGGTGAATGGTCCAGGATCAGAAATCAGGATAGTCATTCTGCCTTGCTTGAGAAAAATAGTCCATATAGCTCATCATTGATGTTCTACTTTCTGAGGGCAGATGCTCTTCCAGACCTCACAGATGTGAGTGGAAGAATGGCCCAGATGATTCAATTTATATCATAACAATGTTTTCTATGCAAGTTGATATCAGATGATTGTTATGGAGACTGTATGTCTCCATACATTATATATATACTACTGTGGTGGATATGTTACACTGAGTGTGACTATACGTCATTGATAAATTATCTGTGTGCTACTTGGTGTGGCAGTGTACCACTGGATTGTAGTTGTGCACTACTATGAATAGACACAGTTGTGTTCTATTGAATGACATTGTTCCAATTTGCCTTGAAGACTATCAATAGTGTTGGAAATGATTATCAACTAGATGGATGATCAATGGACAGAGATTTCCCAGATGGAAAATGGTTCATTACATTTATTTTTCTAGGACATATGATCGGATTAGAAGAAGGGCTCTTGTGTCACTTTGTGGAGTGAATGACTTATCCAAAATCATGTCTGATTACTCAAATGGAGTATGGTTTCGAGAGATGATGCAACCTATAACACTGATAGTGATGATGGTGCTCAAGATCTAGTCATGAGATAGTTTATACGACTATGTTGATGCTACCGAGTGAATGATATGTTTGTGCTCAAGACCATTACCTTCAATACCTCCCTATCTAGGAGGGAGTGTTGATATTATGGTAGCTGCGGGAGTTATTTACCTCCACGTGTAAACCTGACGAGAATAGAATATTCTGGGAAGCAAGAAGAAACCCTAATTAGTTGGATAATAACCCTAGAAGACAAGTCAGCTCAAGAGGATAACTTGCATTAGGTTATTAGCCTCTAAGAGAAGAAGTCAGCTAAAGGAATTATTATATACTAAGTAAATAGGCACTCAGAATGAGAAGTCGGCCCTGGCAGTTTTCCAAATTTAGTATAAATACAGGAGGCTAGTCTTCATTCTGGCAGACATTCTCAGAACTGCAGAAGCAACACTTGTGCGCACTGCAGTTGGCCAGTTTATGTGCAAGATTGGAGGAGAGATGCCATTGCAGCTGCTACAACTAGCAGATTTTGGTTTTATCTTGGAATATCTCTTGGTTATGGTTTGGACTCTCTGATTAGATCTTGCTTGGTGTGCTATCCTTGGAGAAAGGTGTGCCACCCTTTGTTTGGCTATCTATCCTAGGGTTTGCTTCCAGAATGATTCTCTGTCAAGGTTAAGGTGCTCGGGGGTGGCTTCAGCTCATGGTTGGGTGACAATAGTGATATTGTCTATGGTTAAATGAGCACATCCATCATATTCTAACAGCAACATCAAGGCACATGTTGCATTCTCCACTTTCATCAATATAATACAATAATACATTTATTTCCTAATAAAGTGTCTCCATTTTTATTGTATAACTCCGTAATCTTATGCAAAGGTTCCATTAGAATATATATATATATATATATCGTTGCTCTATCTTTGTTGGTTTGTGTTTCTCAACAGGTTTAACATCCCACAAAACTTAAGATGGAGCAAGGACGACATTATAAAGGATCAAATAATGTTTAAATGATATGTCGTTTATCCCTCATTAAGCTAGTATACACTACAATGGAAACATAAGGAAAAGTTTGTATTCTATCATGTTTTGTTCTGATTTCTTGTTGAAGTTAGGGAGATTATTTCATGTTAGCACTTACCAATTCGTCTAGTAACAAAATTGACAACCATACTGGGGAATTTCCTCTTTTGGTCTTTGCTTCTTTCTTTCTTTTGGCTTGTCTGTTTTTGTTGATTTTTCATTCTCTGAGTCACTAGGTGATCTAAGTTGGCTCTCAGGTCCTGAAAGTTCACTAAAACATCCTGTCATTTTTTTAATTTTTTCCCAAGTTTCAGTCTTCGACGCACCCTACTATGAGAAACAGTGCAACATCGCCGCATTGTGTCTTTCTTTTGCTTGCGTCGATACCTAAAAGACGCACTGTGTCACACTGTGACTTGCGACAATTGTGAGAAATTTTTAGGTGACAATATTTTTCTTTTTCCAGATTCCTTATAATTGCTTGGGGTGAATTTTTTGGCTCTGTTGGATGATTGTTCGCAGCCTGGTTTGCAATTTTTAGTTGATCTTGATCATTTTTTCAAGTTTTTAAAGTCTTTATCATAAGCTTCAAGATCTATCTTTCACTTGTTGCTATAAATCTCTGGGTTTCATCCTTGAGTGCTTTCCATTCAAGTTGTTAATGATCTTTCCTAAGTTTTTGATTTTTGTTGATTAGAAAACGAATTTTGATATCATTAATTAAACATACAAGCTTTCTTTATTTTGCACTTTTGGTTGTATTGTGAATTAAGTTTGTGAATTGCGTTGTGGATGCATTCATTTTTTTTTTAAAAGATTATTCTTTCTCTTTGTTCAGATATCTACATTTTATTAAGAAGAAAAAGAATTGAAAAATTATCTTTCTTTTGTAGTGTTCACAAAGAAACATTTTTTCATTCTAGCTTTTATTTAAAGAAGAAATTGAAATTTTTTATCGCTTTGATTGTTTGATATTAAGATTGTTCACAATTTAAAGGAATTTTTTGTTAGAATATAATGGATGTGCTCATTTTACCATTGACAATATCTCTATTGTCACCCAACCATAGGCCGAAGCCACCCTCCGAGCACCTTAACCGTGACAGAGAATCACTACGGAAGAAAACCCTAGGCTAGATAGCTAAACAAAGGGTAGCACATCTTTCCCCAAGGATAGCGCATCAACAAGAGTTGATCAGATAGTCCAAACCCTAGCCAATAGATAGTGCAAGCATATCTGCCAGCTGCAACGACAACTATCCTCCAAACCTGTGCAGAAATTGGGCAACTGCAGTGCACACAAGTGTTGCTCTACAATTCTGAGACTACCTGCCAGAATGAGAACCGACCTCCTGTATTTATACTAATTCTGGCTAACTGCCTGGGCCGACTTCTCATTCTGGGTATCTGTCTATTCAGTATATATTATTATTTCTAGCCAACTTCTTCTCTTGGAGGCTAATAACCTAATATAAATTATCTTCTTGAGCCGACAAGTCTTCTAGGGTTATTAGCCAACTCATTAGGGTTTCTTCTTTCTTCCTGGAGTATTCTATCCTTGTCAGGTTTACACGTGGAGGTAAATACCTCCCGCAACTACCATAATATCAACACTCCCTCCTAGCTAGGGAGGTATTACAGGTAATGGTCTTGAGCAAAAAACATACCATTCACCCGGTAGCATCAACATAGTCATATAGACTAGATCATGACTAGATCATGAGAACCATCATCATCAGTTGCATCATCTTTCGAAACCATACTCTATCTGAGTAATCAGACATGATGCTCACTCCATAGAGTGATACAAGAGCCATTCACTCTAGAAGAGTGATACATTTACTCTAATCTAGAAGAGTAAATGTTCTGAACCATTTTCTGTCTGGAAAATCTCTGTTCATCATTCATCTGGCTAATAAATATTTCCAATAAATTGCTAATAGTCTTTAAGGCAATCAGAACAAAAATAGAACACAACTGTGTCTATCCATATTAGTACATAACTACAATCCAGTGGTACACTACTACACCAAGTAACACACAAGTACTTGATCAACAACGTATAGTCACAAACAGTGGAACACATCCACCATAGTAGTAATGCATATACTGTCATACAGTCTTCATAACAATCATCTGATAACAACTTGCACAAAAACAATGTTATGATATAAACTAAATCATCTGGGCCAATCTTTCACTCACATCTGTGAGATCTAAAAGAATATCTACTCTCAAAAAGGTAAAACATCAATGATGAGCTGTCTGGACTATTCTTCTCAAGCAAGGAAGAATAATTGTCTTGATTTATGAACCTGGACCATTCTTCCTACACTAATCAAAGTGCACCCTGGAGAGAATGTATAAACCCTAAGGAATGCTTGTCTCTGATTGCTGAGCCTAGACTATTCCCCACCCTGGGCCATTCCTCCTACACTAATCAAAGTGCACCCTGGAGAGAATGTATAAACCCTAAGGAATGACTGTCCAGACCATTTCCTCTGTTAACCACAAGAGGAAAAGATTATCCTGTATCAACCTCCAAAACATACCATTCCTCATGTTAATCACAATGAGAAATCGCTATCCGACGAGGCGGGCTAGTATTCTTGAGTAACCCTCAAGAAGAGAGACTTCCCTAGACCACTCCCCATGTTAACCACAATGGGAATTCACTGTCTATGATACATCAACAATCTGGACCATTTCCCATGTTAACCACAATGGGAAATCACTCTCCGTCAGAAATCTCAATCCACTTTCCAAACTGGAAAGGAAACTGCTCATCCTGGACCATTTTTCGAACTGAAAAATGAATGTCCATAAATCAATACATATCGGTGCTCCCTCCCAACCTGGGAGTCATCTCTTTCTTTTTCAATAAGGAAGTCGTCTCCACGAGCTCCAACTTGAGTACACAAACTCTTTCATCTTAGATAGAATCTTTACCAAAATGTCTGCTTATCTGCTCATCTGTAGATATATGAAATGGAGAACCTCTTTCTCCTTTCTGAACTTTATCACGGATAATCTAATGCCTGATTTCAAATGTACTTTGTTCTGGAGCACTGGTTTTCTCTGAAGGCTTCATGTATCTCTGATCAATAAAGTATATCATTGTTGGATTCCTCTTTGTTTCCTGCTAGCTCACAACATTGTGGCAAGGGTCAAACTGGAACATATCCATGTGGCAGTTTTTCTATCATCATGAGATATTTGTCATGGATTGGAAATCCATCATCCTGATCTTCTGAGTAATTATTCTGATACAATATCTCTGTTATAGAGAATCTTCACCACGCTTCTGCTGTGCATTGGAGGTTCTTCACCAAGTTATCTTCTTCCATCTGTATACAAGGGTCTCTTTCTAGTATGCCTCAAGGTCTTGAGGTTTCTCTTCATATTCTCTTTGTTAAATTGATCTGGAGAACAGTCTTTGCATTTATCTTGATGTAGCACTCCAACCTATGGATGATATAATGACTCATGTAGAGGCATGTCTGGTTTACCGGAACGAGCAATCATCATAGTCTTCTCCCTCCATCTAGGAGAACCTCTAGTTATAGATCTTGCAATGCTTTTATTCATAAGTATTTCATACACTGTTCTTCATCACAACCTTCAGTTCTGCTTGATTGTTTTCATATTAGGCTGGTAGTCTTGTGATTCTCGATACAATGAATGGTTGTTTAGTATTTTCTTCTTTCTTGAAATCTTCATGTTCTTCCTCATGTTTTTCTTTAGATTTTGGGTCCATGGAGTTTCTTATAGATTCCATGCCCTAAATATTCCACTTCTTTCTTTTATCATAGGATCATGTATCTGGATGGACAACCAAGGATACTTTAAGGCTTCTCTTCGAAGAAGACTTCTTCTGAGGTTGAAATGAACACATACTGTCTTTCATGGTTACTACCATGGATATATACTTCATCATCTTCAATGGATCATAGGATTAGCTCCCTCCTAATCCTTGCTTCATGTAAGAGTGCATATAATCA
>JASDQU010436665.1:40116-51465 GCA_032191745.1 Picea mariana
AATTAATATATTATAATACTTGAATAATATAAATTAATAATTTTTTTGGAAAAATAAAATATAATAATTGTGATTTTAGTAAATGATTATATTATAACTCTGTCTTGTAATCTTACAATAATAAGAATTAATAAAAGAATATTATTATTTCATCATTATTGTTATTAGTGAATAATTATATCAGAACATTATTATTACAATATATGAAAAATACATAATTATTCAAATCACAATCATCTCACTCATCATATTTATGTATTTTTGTTTGTAAATATGTTTAATCAACATATTGTATCTTGCTGGATCAGAAACAATTTACCTTGAAGAAGAATAACCATTATATGGAATTAATGGTTATAAGTTTTTGCAATCACAATCCAAATTAAACTAAAGTTAAACATTATAAGAAAACTCTAAATTTAAATGAGTGATACATCTCAAACTTAATTTAAAACTAGAGAAATCATTAACATACTCATAGTACATTTTACAAATCAAACAACAACAACAAAATCAACATGATGTGAAAAAACATAATATATATGTACGATACACTATTTACAGTGCATCAATGTTATTGAAAGTGCACTAGTGTTGTTATGTAAAAACACATCGACAAACAATTTAATTGACAAAGTACAAATGAAAACCTCCACAATTAAATTTTTGTGGAGGTTTTTCTTTGTGGAGGCAAAAACAAAGGCCACTCTTCGGTGCCTCTCATAATTTAGCGCACAAACTCAATCCTTTACCACTCCCTCAATGCTTTGACTTGCATATCCTCCTCTACATGGGGCCACTCAACTTTCTCCAAGATACCATAATAACTGGCATCAATTCGTTTGTAAATTTCATACCTAGAACTCCTCTTCTTTGCATTGGGGATCTTATTGAATAGATATTTGACATCGGGAAGGAATTTTGTATCCTCGAAGTATATGTAATTGGGACCCTTTCCTATGGAGCCAGACACATAAACTTCGTTCCCTTCCAAGTTTGTCATCTTGGTCCCTCCTTTAACATAATTAGGACCGTCAAGCTCTATGATATGAGCTTCCTAGTGCCCCTTTTGCTGGAATAGAAAGAAATGAATCACATTGGATGTCTTAATTATAATAATATGCCAACCTAAAAAATGACTTAAGGCCCATATTGTATATTTAATAGAATTTAAGAAGCACATTTGAAAAATAATTGATGATCTTTATGCTTCACTAGCATGCCTTACCATTGAATATTAAGCATTGTATCTCATAATTTAGCACACAGACTCAATCCTTTTCCACTCCCTCAACACTTTGTCTCGCATCGCCTCCTCCACATAGGGCCACTCAACTTTCTCCAAGATACCGTCCTCATAATTCCTATAGCCATATTATAAACTGGAGTCAATTTGCTTGTAAATCTCATACCTAGACCTCCTCTTCTTGGCCTCGAGGTGGGGGGTTATAGAATATCTCTATGAGGAAAGGGAGGAATTTTGTAGCCACGAATTATCTGTAACTGAAGCCCTTACTAGTGGGGTTGGGCACATCAAATTTGTTCCCTCCCAAGGTTGTCATATTCACCCCTACTTTGGTATAATTAGGATTGTTGAGCTCTATGATATGAGCTTATTAGTGCCCCTTTTGTCTAATCAGCAAGAAAGGAACTCTGGTGGATGTCTTAATTATAATACTATGTCAACCTCAAGAATGACCTAAGGCCCATATTGTATATTTAATAGAAGTTAAGAAGAACATTTGAAAAAAAACTGATGATCCATAAGCTTCACCAACATACCTTATCGTTGAATATTAAGCATTTCCTTGGCCTCGAATTGCTCCTCCTTGAGATACTCACTCGTGTATTTACTAAGAATATCGTGTTTCTTCTTCTATGAAACCATGTGTTCGATCTCTTTCTCATCTAGAAAGGGCACATGGGAAACAAACTCTTTCTCAATCTATTGTTTCTTCTCGTTTGTCTTGCTCTCCCATTTCTTCCGCAACATTATCCTATTCCTCAAACAAGACTGAATTAATGGAAGTGACCTCCCCACTCTTGAATTCAACCCAACCTCCCTCTTAACAAACTCAATCCTATACCACTCTCAGCGCTTTGGCCTGCATCTCCTCCTACGCGAGTCGTTTGACTTTCTCCAAGATACCGCCCTCATGATCCCTATAGCCATAATAAATGGTGTCAATCCACTTGTAAATATCATACCTAGAACTCTTCTTCTTCACCTTGGGGGGCTTATTGAATAGATATTTGATGTCGAGGGGGGATTTCATACAAATTATTGTTGGAAGATGGCATGTTACAATATTCCAACAACCAATTGTACAAATGAGGTTGCAAAATTCCTCCCTAACTTCAAAGAGCTATTTGATAAGCCCCCCCGAGGTGAATAATATAAGGTCTAGGTATAATATTTACAAGTGAATGGATGAGAGTTATTATGGCTACAGGGATGATGAGGATGGTATCTTGGATAAAGTCGATTGGCCCATGTAAGAGGAGATGTGGGCCACAACGCTAAGGGAATGGCATAGGATCGAGTCTTATTGATTTGAAAGATTGTTTTAAGGTCTTTAATATAACATCACGAGGATAAATCCTTGTGGTTTTTATAGAGGTGGTACTCCCCTTTCTTGATATATGGAATATTCTTCTTATGACCTTAGATGCATGCAATATAAAACCTTAATAAATATTCCAATAAAAATCGTATATATAGATGTGCAATCTCTTATACACACACACACACACACACACACACACACACACACACACACACACACACACACACATATATATATATATATATATACTTTTCAAGCACATCATACCATTCAATAAGAAGAAATAAATATGTCTGTAGAGATTTATATCTACAAGGTTTGGAGTCTTCTTTCAATAGCTGCTCTTCCTTCCTTTAAAAATAACGTGAATAAAAAATTAGCTATGACTTTGCAAGTTGAAAGAAAAGTAAAATGGACAAGTCATCAAAGAACTCTACAGGGCTTCTGCGTTGATATCAAAATGAGTTTGTAAAGCATCATCTCCTCGAGAATCCATTGATACTTCATCATACAGATTCAAAAAAATAACATGACACTTGAATACTTCTTTGAGGAAGAAATTAATAACAATATCCCAAATGTAATAAGTTTAACAATTTCTGAAACAAGAGGGCTGAAAAAACCTCAACAAAATATCAATGATAATTAGATAAACTGAATTAATTGTATTTTTCTTTTTACAAGCAGGAATTTTGCTCCTCTGAACCTGAAATATCATGAGAAATGAATGGAAGAATCTAAAGAAAGATATGATCAGACTTAGAACTTCATGTTACCAAAAATACATGGAAAACCCGATGGAAAGAATCAAGAATAAATAAAGATGAGAAAGAAGGTTAAGCATAATAATCCACAAAATTTTGGAAAGGAAAATTTTTCTTCTTGCAAAATCTCCATCGCTACAAAAAGTCTTGGCTGCCAACCCTTTGAATATGATTTTTTTCCTCTTGTATAATATTCTCTTCATCTTCTTGAAACTTCTTTTCGGTTAGAGTTTTATTTGTCCCTTTTTAAATGTGAACTTAGATATCCATGCCATCAACTGGGATCAACTTTAGAAGGTTAGAAATTTCTTTTAACAAACAATTTTCCAAAAATAATTCATTGCCAAGCTAGAAAATAGTCCCGACTGTAATTTATTTTTTATGGAATGATAGTTATTATTCCATCCATGGAAATCAATTCCAAAGTGTTCTTCATGTATCTATATTTTCAACAAGCTCTCTTTTTCTCAATTTGGATGTCGGGATCAAAATTTATGGAATCCAGAAGACAGAGATTCAACAACCATTGATCTATGCACATGAATTATGAGCCCTTGATTTATTAATTTCCCCCATTTATCCCACATGCATTGGGGAATAGTTCTCATATATTGTTTATAAGAAAAATGGAATCCCATATTATTTGTGTGTGAAGTAGAGAGAGCCATGTAACCCTTCGTAGCTTGTGCACAATGTAACTTTTGCTTGCCACCTTATTGCCCAGTCATCATGCCAAGTCACTGCTGAGTTATGTCTATCCAATCCATACCATTCAAGTTTCACTATAGGGTAGTTCCACTTCACTGTCATGTGTCCCAATGTGATAGACCCACCTAATTTCTGTTGAGTTTTGTACCTTGGGAGGTGTTTCCCATGCGTTTCTGCACTCCTTGATACATGTGAGATGGACTATACACTTTGTGCCTTGTACTTTTGTCTAATTTCACTTTGACTTAGGAGTTTTAAGTCAAAAGTGAAATTTAGTCATTTATGCCTAAAATGACTATTAATTCACTTTGTGGGTGAATTAGAGACATAAAGTGAACTTAGGAAACTTAACCCAAAGTGGGTTATTAACTTAGATACTTTTGGGGAGATCTCAACCATTGATTAGATGGGAGATGAGATGATCTCCACCATTGATATCTTAGGTTTCCTTTTGGAGGTTCAAGAGGGGCGTAAAGGGTGAAGGAGGCATTCATTATTCATTTTCTCACTTGGAGAGGAAGACTTGGATCTTTGAGATGAGGATTGTTGCATGAGATTGCTAGAGATTGGGCACATTCTTTCATGGAGGGAGGCACAATGCTAATAGAATGGTTTATTTACTGAGGAGGTTTCACATCTGTGGAGGGCGCACTTGCTTGTGGGGGTGCATCAGTTGTGGGGAGGACTTCCAGGCATCAGATTGCATTGAGATCAGTTGTAGAGGGAGGCCATCCAACATAGATTCATTCCTGTGGAGGGGTTTTCATATCTGAGCTCACAGTTAGCTTCTGGAGCAGTTTCAATGGATTCTTGAGCTTGTATGTGGGGTGAACCCTCCTAGGGTGCACCTAGAGGTTTTGGACTTATGTTTTAGTCTGGATTTGGCTTCTATTGTATCAAGTTCCTTTGTATTTTGTACTTTCTATATTCCACCTTCTGCTTTCCTCATATATAGACATATATTCCAAACTGGTTTTCCCTGAGGGGGTTTTATCTAGGGCCATGTTGACCAAAAATACATGTGTACAAAAATGCATGTGTTAGTCTCTTAGATCTGCTTATCTTTAGTTGTAAAGATCTTTAGGTGTGTTGTATTTATTTTAGTATGCATGTGCTAACTTCTGATTACTAAAACTACATGCTAGAGCACCTAAAATTGCAAATACAACCATAAAAAATCAACAAGAATTTTTTGGACTGTTGTCTGTCCTAAAACAACAACATATGATTTACATAAAAGTTGAAACTTAGAGCCAAACTATGGTCAAAGGAAGACCTAGTTGGAAAGCTTGATAGGACCTGAAAATCTTTATGGTATTAGAGCTGAGGTGGTTGAACATTTGAGCAGTTTGGACAACACATTGTTGGTTGTCATATACATCTTCTTGGAATAATTTTGTGGACATCCATTGACTCATTCAATGTTTGTTAGAGGGCAGATTTTTGTAGAGGGCAGTTGGGCAGTTTTGGCACTTGTCATCAGTCTCTTTTCACACCTACGCGGTAGGAGTGAGGCGGATTTGAATTGACCTCTTTTCACACCTATTTTGTTAGGAGTGAGGTCAGATTACACTTGTCTCTTTTCACACCTATGTTGACAGGAGTGAGACAATCTTTTCCTTGGAAGTGTGAGCATCATTTGTGAGTGCAGTTTGGCAGACATGTCAGCATCTCAAATGCGAGTTGAGGATAGGCTAGCGGGGGCTAGCAATTGGTCGTCTTGGAAGGAGAGGATGGTATTTGTCTTAGAGGACCTCGAGCTATGGGACATAGTTGAGGCAATTGTTCCCCCCATTCCTGTCACTGCTCTCATCTTGGTGGTAGAGTTTAGGAAATGAAACAACAAGGCAAAGAGGACCATTTTTGATGCAGTTCGTGATCATATCATACCCCATTTGACAGGGAAGACTTGTGCATACGAGATGTGGGCATATCTATGCAAGTTGTATGAGAGATCCAATGAGAACCGGATTATGGTTCTTCATGACCAACTCAGGGGTATTCGCATGCTCAAGGATGAGTCGGTAACTTCATTCCTTGGTCGCTAGACTCAGATAAGAGACGAGCTGGCAACCGTCAGAGAGATTGTGAACCCTAACTTTTTGGTGAGGCAAGCTATGAATAACTTCACCAAACCATGGGGTCCATTTGTACGGGGCATTGTTTCCAGGGAGGTCATGCCTACATGGGAGAGGATGTGGGATGACTTTGTCTAGGAGGAGATTAGGCTTGCAGCCAAGGATTCTAGACAGTGGCAGCAATAGCAACATCATATTGGTCAGGGTGAGGAGGATATTTCTCTTTGGACAAAGGGAAGAAGAAGGTTGGCCATGGGGGTCGATAGGGTCCCAAGTTTGGGGCCCGACCATAGGGGAGTGGAGGAGAGAGAAACAGTGATCAGAGGAGAGATATGATCAAAGTGAAGTGATTTTGTAGGAAGTTCGGGCACTATGTTGGAAAATTCCCAAACAAGAAGAAGAAGAAGGGTGGTATCACAGCTACAACAGAGGAGGCAGATTTTCAAACAGAGTTTCAAAGAGAGTGTGCTTTTCTCATATGTTTCACTTCAGTTGAGATGACACCCAGTATCTGGTATATTGACAATGGGGCTTTGAGCCATATGACTAGAGTTCGAGAGCATATTACTGATCTCAGAGACACTAAAGTTAGGATAGATATTTCTCTTGAAGATGAAACATTGGTTAGAGTTGTTGGGATTGGCACAGTTACCTTTCAGAGAGATAGCGTGCCACCTATATAGTTCATATACGTTCTTTATGTCCCTGGGCTGAAGAAGAATTTGATTTCAGTTTCCACCCTATAGGATAGAGGTCTTGAGGTGACATTCAGAGGCATCGAGGTAATCATTCATCCTCTGGGGTCTTCACTTGCCTCAGGACAGGTGATTTGAGTGAGGGATGGGAAACTATTCAGATTGATTTTTCATCCACTTCATGCATTGGCAGCGAGCAATGACAACAACAAACAGTTATGTGAGTTATGGCATCGTAGGATGGACCACTTACATCATGGAGCTCTTGGAGGACTGAGAGAGGCTGTGACTAGAGTGCCACAAATCAGTATTGAGCATCAAGATGTTTGTAGAGGGTGTACACTTGGTAAGTTTACCAAGGAATCGTTCCCAAGAAGTGACACCAGGTCAACTGGGATACTGGATTTAGTACACACGGATGTGTGTGGGCCCATGACTCAGAGGTCCTTGAGTGGTTGTGAGTACTATCTCAAATTTATTGATGACTACTCGAGGAAGACTTGGATCTATTTCCTGAAGGCCAAGAGTGAGGTCTTCACATAGTTCCAAGAATTCAGAGCTCTTGTGGAGAACCAATCGGGAAAGAAGATCAAAGTATTATGGTCGAATAACCGGGGAGAGTATTCCTCGAGACAATTTGTAGAATTTTGTGCCCAGCATGGCATTATAATACATATGACCGTACCCTACAACCCCTAGTAGAATGGGGTTGCCGAGAGGAAGAACTGTGCCATTGCTGATGCAGTGAGATCCATGCTGCATGATCATAGTTTTCCTTTGTACTTATGGGTAGAGTCATGTGCTACTGTAGTTTACCTGTAGAACAAGAGCCCCCACAGGATATTGGAGGAGATGACTCCTGAGAAGGCATTCACTGGTAGGAGGCCCGATGTCGAGCACATCAGGATCTTTGGGTGCTNAGGGATTTTCAGAGATCTATTGAGTCAAGAGTTGGAGTTGAGTATGATGCAGAGGCATCGATTTCAGTCTCAAAGGGAGCACCACCTCAGGTTTCAGGTACACCAGTATCAGGGGTGACAGGGTCACCATGAATAGATTCAGAGTCACAGTCAGAGCATGTTCAGTTAGATGGGGTACATACTTTAGAGGGAGCTCAGACTTTAGGATCTCTGAGTGTTGAGACAATTCCTAAGGTAGTCACTCTTTGGCCCAGTGACCTTACTTCTCCGTTGACCACTTTAGGAAAGAGGAGACCTAGATGGTTTCAGGAGACCCTGAAGGAGTCCAGAGAGAATGTAGGGGAGTCAGATTGGGAGCATATTTGGCACTAGTGATGAGTATCAGGGATACTGAGCCACTAACATTTGCACAGGCAGTGGACCAACAGGTCTGGAGAGAGGCCATGGTAGAGGAGTATGACTCCATTGTGCGCAATGATGTCTGGATGTGGTTTCGAGGCTAGTGGGGAAGCTAGTTGTGACTTCCAGGTGGTTGTACAAGACTAAGATTGTTGCAGATGGCAGGGTTGAGAAACAAAAGGCTCGTTTTGTAGCATGAGGCTTCTCACAGATTGAGGGAGTCGATTATGACGAGACTTTCGCACCAGTTGCGAGATACACTTCTATTAGGACTATCATTGCCATAGCAGCAGAGATGGGTTGGAGCATTCACCAGATGGATGTGAATAGCACATTTCTAAATGGATTTTTTGAGGAGGAGGTGTACATAGAGAAACCACACTGTTTTGAGGTGAGTGTCAGGGAGACTCACATGTGTCTTTTGAGAAAGGCACTATATGGTCTGAAGCAAGCTCCCCGAGCTTGGTATTCATGCATTGATACTTATTTTCTTCAGATGGGATTCGAGAAGAGCAGTGCTGATCCAAACCTCTATTTCATCATTAGGGGTGAGGACACGCTCATTCTCATATTGTATGTGGATGATTTTTTCATCACTAGAGCCGAGGATCTCATAACTGAGTGCAATTTGGGACTTGCATCAGAGTTTGAGATGAGTGATATTGGATTGATGCACTACTTTCCGGGTATGGAGGTATGGAAAGATGAGGGTCACATATTTCTCAGGCAAGGGAAGTATGCAGTAGATACCTTCAGCAGGTTTCAGATTGAGGACTACAGACCTATGTTTACACCTATGATCACCAACTGGAAGAAGCTTAGTGCTTCAGATAGCCAGTTGGTGGATGCCACAATTTACAAGCAGTTGATCGGTTCACTCATGTATCTGGTTAACACCAAACCGGATATTTGTTTTTTCATGAAAACTCTCAATCAATACATGGTTGAGTCGAGGAGTGTGCACATGGTTGGGGAAAAAAACATCTTGAGGTACATTGCTGAGACAGTTGATTATGGCCTAGACTATGCCAGAGGAGATGGAGTCAGTTTGGTTAGCTACACAGACTCAGACTGGACAGGATGTGCTGCCGACAGGAAAATCACCTCAGGGTGCTTCTTTGGTTTGGGGTCAGTACTTGTTTCCCGTTTCGGCCTAAAGCAGAATTCATTTGGTTTGAGTTCGGCCGAGGCAGAGTATATGGTAGCCAGTCAGGTTAGTTGCAAGGCCATTTGGCTTCGTAAGATGCTGATTGGTTTGTTTGTTTAGGAGATGCCACCGACTGTCATTCACTATGATAATCAGAGTTGCATAAAACTCTCTGAGAATCTAGTGTTTCATGACCGGTCGAAGCATATTGAGATCAAGTACCACTTCATTCGTGACTGGGTTCATAGAGGGGCAGTTTAGTTGCAGTATGTATCAACAGATGACCAGGTTGCAGATATTATTACCAAGGCCCTGCCAAGGGGAAAACATGTCTACTTCAGAGACAAGATAGGCTTGGTGAGGAACACCTTCCTCGGTAAGAGGGAGTGTTGAGTTTTGTACCTTGGGAGGTGTTCCCCATGTGTTTCTGCACTCTTTGACACATGTGGGATGGACTATACACTTTGTGCATTGTAATTTTGTCTAATTTAACTTTGACTTAGGAGTTTTAAGTAAAAAGTGAAATTTAGTCATTTATGCCTAAAATGACTATTAATTCAATTTGTGGGTGAATTAGGACATAAAGTGAACTTAGGAAACTTGACCCAAAGTGGGTTATTGACTTAGATACTTTTGGGGAGATCTCAACCATTGATTAGATGGGAGATGAGATCATCTCCACCATTGATATCGTAGGTTTCCTTTTGGAGGTTCAAGAGGGGCGCAAAGGGTGAGGAGGCATTCATTCTTCATTTGCTCACTTGGAGAGGAAGACTTGGAGCTTTGAGATGATGATTGTTGCATGAGATTGCTAGAGCTTGGGTGTATGCTTTCATGGAGGGAGGCACATAGCTACTAGCATGGTTTATTTACTGAGGAGGTTTCACATCTGTGGAGGCTACACTTGCTTGTGAGGATGGATCAGTTGTGGGGAGGACTTCTAGCCATCATATTGTAGTGAGATCAGTTGCAGAGGGAGGCCATCTAGTAGAGCTTCATTCCTATGGAGGGGTTTTCATATCTGAGCTCACAGTTATCTTCTGGAGCAGTTTCAGTGGATTCTTGAGCTTGTATGTGGGACGCACCTTCCTAGGGTGCACCTGGAGGTTTTGGACTTATGTTTCATCCTAGATTTGGCTGCTATTATATCAGGTTCCTCTATATTTTGTACTTGCTGTATTCCACCTTTTGCTTTCCTCATATATAGACATATATTCCAAACTGGTTTTCTCCGGGGGGGTTTTATCCAGGGTCATGTTGACCAAAAATACATGTGTACAAAAATGCATGTGTTAGTCTCTTAGATCTACTTATTTTCAGCTGTAAATATCTTTAGGTGTGTTGTATTTATTTTAGTATGCATGTGCTAACTTCTAGTTACTAAAACTACATGCTAGAGCACCTAAAATTGCAAATACAACCATAACAAATCAACAAGAATTTCTTGGACTGTTGGCTGTCCTAAAACAACAACATATGCTTTACATAACAGTTGAAACTTAGAGCCAAACTATGGTCAAATACAGACCCAGTTGGAAAGCTTGATAGGACCTGGAAATCTTCAATTTCCATGTGTTCCAATATGATAGGTCCACCTTACTTCCACGTGTCCCAATGTGATAGGAGGGGGGAGGGGAATGAATTTTATGGGATCATAGACACAACGTAATTAAAACACACATAAGTTGACATTATGTAAAACAAGGGACACGAGAAATATGTTCTCGTAAACCCTCGAAGGGGAAATTTTATTAATCAATCATTCCCATATATATTCCATGATTCAAATGATCACTTTATATAATACTAAGTGATCCTAAAAAATACATTATATTTATCTTATTTAGTTAAAATAAATACACGACTAATTCTAACTATCTCCTATGATCTCTCCATAAGATTTCCATGATTCTCTCAACAACATTCATCCCTACATTTACTCATCTCTCTCCATCTCTCATTCCTACATATACTTTCTAGAATAAGTATACATTATTACAATCTCAATCATATTATTTCATTAAACATTACAAATAGGAATGCTCCCTCTTTCATGAGAAACCTTCATTAA
>JASDQU010436665.1:56269-70623 GCA_032191745.1 Picea mariana
CACTCTCTACTCCTTGATGAAAATGATCTCCACAACTATTGAATGGCTACCAAACAAAACAATAGTACTTGCACCAACAACAATTTCTTGTAGGATGACTAATGGCCCATGTAAAAGGGGTTCTTGTATGCTAAAATAAAGTAACCTTCAATCCCTCTCTTCTATAAGAATTAAAACATTACAAACTTGCAGACATACTTGGAACACTCACACCGACATTCATCGCAAGAGTCACAACTCGCCACCATGTTGATTTCCATTCAACCATTTCCTTTTCAATTTATGATCAAGAAGTAGACTAACCAACACAAGATTCTTGTCATAGGCCTTCTCAATCCAATAAAACTAAGTGAATGCTGCAACCACACTTGCAGAGCTGGGAAACTCCTTTTGTAGATCAGATCTTCCTCAATGTCATTTCCTAGCTAGATTTTTTTTTGTAGCCTTCTCCAAATATGAATAGAAATTACAACAACACATACATCTAAGAATTCACACAGGCCCACAAATCATTCACGGGCCTCTTAGAAACAATTTTTTATTTTCTGTCACGATGAGTAGCTTAGCAGTCTATTAACACTACTTTCAAGGTGTCTCCATCTCCATGGACACTCAAAACATCGACATGCAAATCAACATGCTATGGGTAGAATGGAAATTCTACATTTTTAGTCAAATGTGTCCAGACATGAAGATTAAACCTTATGCAGCTACACAACATAATGACATTTCTTGACCTTTACAAGAGGAACAATATTGTTGTACAACTCTCAAGTTGTGCACAAATGAATGAATCACTGGTTTTATCACACACTCCTTCATATTTGTAGCAATTTGGTTACTGGGTTGTTTCCTTATCATGCAGAGTGAATGAGATTGCCAATGTCTTACTACCTCGAACCGATCCATTTACAATAAAATCTAATGCCTTATCTCCTTAGATTGATCCCATACTACAACAAATGAAACAACAACAAAAGCCACGCTCTGATACCAAAAATTATGGGATCATAGACACAGTGGAATTAAAACACACATAAGCTGACATTATGTAAAGCAAGGGGAAAAAACAATATGTTCTCCCAAACCCCCAAAGGATAAATTTTATTAATTAATCATTCCCATATATATTCCATGATAAAAATGATCACTTTATATAAGATTAAGTGATCCTAACAAATACATTATATTTATCTTATTTAGTTAAAATAAAGGCGTGACTAGTTCTAACTATCTCCTATGATCTCTCCACAACATCTCCACGATACTCTCAACAATCTTCATCCCTACATTTACTCATCTCTCTCCATCTCTCATTCCTACATAGAATTTCTAGAATAAGTCTACATTATTACAATCTCAATCACATTATTTCATTAAACATTACAAATAGGAATGTTCCCTCTTTCATGAGAAATCATTATTAAATTGGTCCCTTCTCTCTTCTAGGTTCTTTACCTTCTTTTCCCTTTGTCTTCATCTTCAATTTTCCATGGTATTTAGTCTTCTTCATTCTATATCTTCTTCTTGTACCTAAAAAACACAAACATTGTTGAAGTCCATAATAAAGAGTGGCCATTCACCGAAATACATGGGTTGCTAGCCACTATATCCACTGGTTCTCTAGGAAACACTTTCTCGTAGATGGTTCATTAACCATTCTTCCATTGAAATCTTCATTCCTGTACCTGTTACTCCCCTTGTGTCACCATTACCATCCTCACCCTGGTTTCCTGGTTCAGTTGTAACCCTGCAATTAATGCTCCTGCATAAAAATCTTAGGAATATAATGAATGATTCCACAAAATAATATCATAAATTAGGATTACATAGAAATAGGACAATGAAATGCGGGTTGGTAAAACTTAGTAAAAACGTAAAAATGGATAATTGTTGGGAAGTAGTAAAAATGATTAAGTATGAAGTCACTTGTAGGGTTGCGGGTTGTAGGGTTGGGGGATATGGAAAAATCATGAAGTCAAGAAATAAACTAAGTGTAAAAATTAGTGAAAGTTGATAAAATGATGACTCGGTAAAAACTAAGTGTAAAACTTAGTAAAAATGACTAAATCACGAGGGTGTAATTTGGGTGATGCGGAAATGAAGGTGCAAATCGAGGATCAAGGAAATGCTAGTTGTGGGGTTGTGGGGATGGAAGAAGGAGATGAAGGAAGAACTCCCACATCCACATTCATAAAAAATGACTAAGTATGGAGTATGGGTAGCAGTATAGAGTATTGGTAGTAGTGAAAATGACTAAGTATGGAGAGTATGGATAGTAAGAAAAATGACTAAGTATGGAAGTGTAGAGAGTAGATAGGAAGGAAAATGAGGAAATATGGAGAGGAAAGAGGAAGGAAAATGAAGAAAAATGAATAAGTATGGAGTTTTTAAAGTAATGAAAATAGCTAAGTATGGGGCAACAAAATGTGGGAGAAAATTGGCATATCTTGGGCATATGACCTCTGTTTTTTATTTTGTAAAATACTGGACGAAGCTGACACATATGGATATTCATTGAGAATATAGAAATAACAAATTTGTTTCTTTTAGTATATTTTATTTTCTTCTCTTTTTGTTTCAAAGAGAAGCCATCCCTATTGGCCTTTCATGAAGAAGAACTGCAATACTGAAACTGGTTCTGAATTCTTAAAACTTGTTGGGTATTTATGATCAATAGGTGAAGGGTATTTGAAAATTTGAAAATTTGAAAAAAAATTGGGTCTCCATTTAAAAGAGGCATAGATTCAAATATACACCCCAATCACCTAGTTGATGGGTGTTAGGAAAATACATCAACAATTGGCTCTAACTGTGGGACAATGACCCCCTGTGGGTTGCTGAGGACCCAATCCAAGACCAACTTCCCTTATCCATTGGGGTATGGATTCATCCATAAACCATTATCTTGTTCCAAAAAATGCTTATTAGGAAAAAATTTCTAAAATACACAATTATATAGATGAGAAAATAAAAATATACCTATCCTAACCTACCTGGAAACAAGGGCTACTTTCAAGTGTAAGTAGACTTCCAATGTAGCCATGTACATAATCAACTCATTTGATTACTCCCATCCCTGACTGAGAGTGTTAGTTTAATGAAAATTCTATGAATATATTCTCCCATCATACAATGCCCATGCTACCACGGTGCGGATGTAAGAGTAAATTGCTGCTGAACATCTGTGGAGAACTGCAAGGCTATCTTTTGTTGTTCACCAATAATATCATTGTCTTCAAAAATAAAATACAACACCCATGGAACCTCTTATTGCAAATTCCCTTCTTCTTTTGATGCATATAATATCTCTTCTTCATTGAATTCTACTCCAAACAAACAATCAACATCTTGAAAGTTTGATGTAAAGTGATTACTTTTATCATTACTTTTCTTGATCCCATGCCGACATTCCTCTTTCATCTTTGTATAAATTTCCTGTGGCCATTGAGAACCTACTACAACATTTTCACCATGATTATATTGAATTAAATCTTTATGTGCATCTAGTGGAGGTTCATCAAACCCATCCTTAAAGTCATTGTCAATATTACTCTTAGATTGAGTATATGAAAGGTCACAATTTCCCTCCCATGTAGCATGTGGTAGATTGTTTTCTTCTTGAATTGAAAAATTAGGGATCCCATTTTCAATATTAGGAACATAATCTAATGTAGATAGATTTTCACATCTTTGATATGATTTCTCCTCTAAATCCTTTTCTTGATTGTTTTGAAACAATGTTGTAAAGTTTAAGAGATCAATGTCACTTTCATGGATATTTTATTCAATGAATTGAGCTCGCTGCATCAACTCTTTGTAGATGCATTTTCCTTCTTGCTTCAATAAAAATCTCATATTTATGGGAAAAACATTTTCATAACAACTAAAAATGATGACATCATTTGGAAACATTTCTTGAGAAATATCATGAAGGACTTTCATAAATGTGAAAGTGAAATCTTTGACTGTCTCTTTCTCATTCATTTGGATTTCAAACAACTTCAAAAAAAGAGAATATGAATGTTTCCTTGGGAAACATTTCTCGACAACTAATTTTTCTAATACATCCCAAATAGTGATGTTTCTGGGCAAAAATGAATAAAACCATTCACTAACATTTACTTTTAGAGTTAATATAAACAATCGACATGCAACATCATATTCAACCACATTAAAAATATCACAAACATATTCAAACTTAACCATTTAATGTTTCTTTTCATCCTCTGAAGTATTTCCGAAGAACATGGGAAACTTGTCCGTGGAAATATTTGGCATGGGATGAACCTCTCCCTGCAAATTAAGGGGACTTTTGTTCCACTGTTTCTTTCTTTGGGGACATTCTCCCCTTACTATAAATTGAAAATTTTTTGTTGGGCTTGGTGGGACAGGAAAAATATCATCACAAAATGAAAGGAAATCCTTGGTGGAGTTTTCATATAGATCTTCTTGTAATTTTGGAATATTTTTAGTGCAGTTTCCCAAACATGTTTTTTTTTTTAAATTCAGAATTTTAATAATGGAGTCACTAGGGAGCTCAGCCTCTTGAATCTTGGATGGTTCTTTGGTTATGAAGAAGTTGGAATAATTGAATTGTGTTTGGAACTCTAATAAGGTGTCTTTGATGTCATTTGATGTTCCTTGAATGAGGCTTTCAACATCCTAGTTCATCTTGAATCATTCGGCTAGAAATCTACCAAATATTTTTCCAAGACTTGACTAGACAACTTCTAGTTTTCCAATAATACTAATCCCAAAAAACTATCACATTTATTGAAAATGAATCATTCCCTAGTATGGTTTCCAACAAAGTTGATCCAAAAGATTATTTCGTGAGGATAAATCCTCCTGCATTTTTATAGAGGTGGTACTCCTCTTTCTTGATATATGCAAGATTCTTATAATGACCTTAGATTCATGCAATAGAAATCCTTAACATATCTTCCAATAAAACTCTTATATATAGATGTAAAATCTCTTATATACAGATGTATAAACTCTTATATACAGATGTACTTGTCAATCACATCATATCATTCAAGAAGAAGAAACAATCATGTCTGCAAAGATTTGTATCTACAGGGTTTGGAGTCTTCTTTCAACAAATATTATGCCTTGATTTAAAAATATTGTGAATCCAGAACTATCTATGAATTTGCAATATGAAAGAAATTTAAAATGGAGAGGTCATCAAAGAACTCTACATGACTTTTTCATTGATATCAAAATGATTTTGTAAATCATCATCTCCTCAAGAATCCATTGATACATCATCACACAGATTCATAAAAATAACATTACACTTGAATAGTTCTTTGAGGGAGATATTAATAATAATATCCCAAATGTAATAAATTTAACAATTTCCGAAAAAATAGGGATGAAACAACCTCAATAAGATCTCAATGAAAATTAGGTAAACTTAATTAAACTGTATTTTTCTTTTTACAAGCAGGGATTTTGCTCCTCTGGACCTGAAATATCATGATAAAGGAATGGAAGAATCTAGAGAAATATATGATCAGACTCAGATCTTCCTGTTGTCAAACATACATGGAAAACTTGATGGAAATGACCAATAATAAATCAAGATGAGGAAGAAAGTGAAGCAGGCTAATCCACAAAATCTTGGAAAGACAAAACTTTTTTCTTGCGAACTCTCCACTGCTACAAAAGGTCATGACTGCCAACCCTTTGAATATGCTTCTTTCCCACTTTTATAATCTTCTCTTCATATTATTGAAATTGATAATTAGTTAGGGTTTTATTTTTCCCTTTGAAAATGTGAACTTAGATATATGTGCCATCAACTGGGACCCAATTTAGAAGATCACAAATTTCTTTTAAGAAACAATTTTCCAAAAATAATTCGTCCCCAAGATAGAAAATAGTCCTGACTGTAATTTAATTTTTAGGGTATCATAATTATGATTCCATCTATGGAAATCAATTCCTAAATTTTCTTCACATATCTGTATTTCCAACGAGCTATCGTTCGTTCAATTTGGACATCGGGATCAAAAGTTATGGCCTCCAGAAGATAGAGATTCAACAATTGTTGATCTATGCATGTGAATTTTGAGTGCTTGATTTATTAATTTACCCCATTTATGCCACATGCATTGGGGAATAGTTCTCATATCTTATTTATAAGAAAAATGGAATCCCATATTATTGTGTGTGAAGTAGAGAGAGCCATGGAACCCTTCATAGATTGTGCACAATGTAAACTTTGGTTCCCATCTCATCACCTAGTCATCATGCCAAGTCATTGTCGAGTCATCTCTATCCAACCCATACCATCCAAGTGTCACCTAGGGGGTAGGTCTAGTTTATTGCAACGTGTCCCAATGTGATGGGTCTTCTTCACTGCCATGTGTCCCAATGTGATAGGTCCACTTCACTACAATGTGTCACAATATGATAGGTCCACCTCACTACCACATGTCCCAATGCGATAGGAGGGGGGAGGGGGATGAAACTTAGGAATATAATGAATAATTCCATGAAATAATAATATTGAAAATTAGGATTACAGAGAAAGAGGGCTAATTGTTGGGAAGTAATAAAAATGATCAAGTATGGAGTCACTTTTGGGGTTGTGGACTTGCATGGTTGCAGGATATGCTAAAATCATGAAGTTAAGAAATAAACTAAATGTAAAACTCATTGAAAGTTGGTAAAATGACTAAGTGTTGAGAATGTTACGGGAATGCGAATTGCAAGGTTAGGTGATGTAGAAAAAATCATAATATGGGATCTCACATCCACATTCAAAAGTAAAAAAATAAACAAAGTGTAAGACTTAGTAAAAACTAAGTATAAAACTCAGTAAAAATGACCAAGTCACGAGGGTGCAATTTTGGTGATGCGAAAATGAAGGTGCAAATTGAGGATTTCATAAATGTGGGTTGCGAGGTTGTGGGGGTTGAAGGTGGAGATGAGGGAAGGAATCCCACATCTGCATTCATAAAAATTGACTAAGTATGGAGTGTGGGTAGTAGTATAGAGTATTGGTAGTAGTGAAAATGACTAAGAATGAAGAGTATGGAGTATGGAGAGTATGAATAGTAAGAAGACTGACTAAGTATGGAAGTGTAGAGAGTAGAGAGGAAGGAAAATAAGGAAATATAGAGAGTAAAGAGGAAGGAAAATGAGGGAACATGACTAAGTATGGAGTGTGGAGGGTAAGGGAAATGGCTAAGTATTGGGCAACAATATGTGGGAAAAAATTGGCATATCTTGGGCATATGACCTCTGTTTTTGATTTTGTAAAATGTTGGATGAAGCTGACATATAGGGATATTTAGTGAGAAGATGAAATTAATAAATTCATCTATTTTAGTATCTTTTCTTTTCTCCTCTTTTTGTGTAAGAGAGAAACCATCCCCGTTGGTCTTTTGTGAAGAAGAATTGCAATACTGAAACTAGTTCTGAATTCTTAAAACTTGTCGGGTCTTTATAGTCAATAGGTGAAGGGTATTTGTCACTTTTAAAATTTGAAAAACAATTGGGTCTCCATTTGAAAGAGGAATAGGTTCAAATATGCACCCCATTCACCTAGTTGATGGGTGTTAGGAAAACACATCAACAAGTCTGTCAAGAGGGAGGCTAGGTTTATGGTCAAGAGTAGGAAGGTAACTGCCATCAAGCAAGTCCCGTTTGAGGAAGAGGAGGACGTGAAAAAATAAATGGGAGAGCAAGACAAGGGAAACCAATAGTAGAGAGAGAAATATTTTATTTCCCATGTGCCCCTCCCAAATGAGAAAGATATCAAGCACATGGTTGTGGAGAAGAAGAAATATGAGATTCTTAGTAAATACATGATTGGGGATCTCAAGGAGGAGCAGGTTGAGGCCAAGGGAATGCTTAATATTCAATGATAAGGTATGCTGGTGAAGCTTATGGATCATCAATTGCTTTTTCAAATGTGGTTCTTAACTTCTATTAAATATACAATATGGGCCTTAGGTCATTATTGAGGTTGATAGAGTATTATAATTAAGATATCCACCGAGTTTTTCTCTTGCTGATTAAGCAAAAGGGGCAGTAGGAAGCTCATATTGTATATATTTGTGGTCCTAATTATGACAAAGTAGGGGCCAAAATGATGAACTTGGAAGGGAATGAAGTTGATATGCCCAATGCCACCAATAAGGGATTCAATTATAGATAATTCAGAGATGCAAAATTCCTCCCCGGTTATTGAGCCAATATAAAACAACTCATTATAGTTACCCAAACCATATCATATTTGTTGTAGTCAATTGAATATAATATAGTAAGTTCATTGATTTCCTATAATTTCTCGGTTTTAATATTGAATGACCTTTGGATTATAAGCATTGCATGGATTTTGAATTTCCTTGCAGTTATATCATTGAGTAGAATTCAAATAATTGGGAATTTTTTTACAAAACTAAAACTCTGACTGCTTTCGTACCTCCAAATATAGTTAGAACATGGTATCGAAACATGAATAAAATATACATTAGATTTGAAAAAAAAATTATTCCAAAAAAGTTTGATGCTAAACACATGATATTTCCTACACCACTATTTCATTTATGCGTGGTATATTCAATGTTAGGTCAATGACTTGAAACATTGGTTTTGCATCGAAGGTACAACACGAACATTGACTAGACGTGGAACTAACATGTTTTTTTTAAATATCGAATTCCACACTTCATAAACATTGTTGAAATCAATTTGTTGTGAATTATATGTCAATTAACCGATGTTTAATGGGCATATAGTAACACTCATCCTAGTTCCAAAGAAGAAATGTTTCAGACTATAATAGTCAGACTAGAATATGAGACAATTTGTGTGTTTCATGTTCCAAAGAAGAAATGTTCTCCTTTTGTTGAAGGAGAATTCCCATGATCATCTCTACTTTGATATTAGAATATTTTTTTTGAACTAATATATGATTAAAGAGTGATTGTAAGGAGATACCCTCAGCTCCTATGGAGTTCTCATACCTTTCCAAGGATTTCCTAGTCTACCTAAGATATTTATAATCCATGATCCTCATTGAGATGGCCTAGTCGTAGTGAATGAGTGTGGAGCTTATAAATGTAGAGGATATTAATTGGAGGCTCAAATTCAAATTAGAAACAACCAAATTTTCTCCAAGGTTGGCTTGATTATGACCAAAGTGTCCAAATTCAAATCCAATCAAAACATCAGCAAAAAAAAACCAAGAAATCAACTATTGTTCACTTCCAGTAGATAAATTACCTTTAAATAAACTACAATTATGAGCTCGAGATTGAATAAGGAACTACATCACTTTGAGATAGGGAGATCAAGAGTGCTCCTCCAAAATTCAATCTGTGAAGATGCTACAATCAACAAATTACGGAGAGAAAACTGCACAATGAGGCAGTCGAAGATTCTGCTCCTTCAAACAAGTTTGATCAATCTGCACCAGAACACATGAATTTCCATCCAAATCATTTTCCCATCACGATTACAACGTGATAGGGTTGTGCATTCATCAAGCTACATGGTATAAGGTTTAATTAATTTGGGAAAATCACGTTATACCATGTAGATTCCAAACCATGTAGGTTATACCATGGTTTATACATGGTATTTGGAATCCCCTACCAATGTGAGGTTTGGAATATTGAGAGTTTTGGTGATATTTAACCCTTGCAAGAGTGCATAAACTTCAACCACGTTATTGGAATTGATACAAAGATTCCACACATAAGTATAAACTATTGTCCCTCCAGGGTTATAAATAACCCTTCCTGCACCCGCCACTCCAAAATGTCCACTCTAAACAACAATGGCATATATTATATATATTTTAAATCATAACAATATAAAATGTTAAATTGAACATTGAATGTATATTATATTATGTGTTAACTGTTAGACCTCAGAAATAACACATTTTACAATGTCATTTAGTCATTTTTCATTCACTTTACCCCTTCATGATCATTCCCTTTATCACTCATATTTCCACATTTGACCATTTCTACCTTATACGAGATTCACATGGCATACTTACACTAAAGTGGTTGATTGCCCATGTTTTGATGATTACTTAGGGAAGATATTGTTATTTCCTAACTTACTTGTGCAATTATGTAGTTGTTGGCAATTTTGCAGCTGATTGACAATTGTGATAGTCAAACTTTCCACATCATTTATGACCATATTAAAAGGAATCTAAAAAATATAAAATATGGGTTTTGTGTAGAATGGGGTTATTTAGGTGACAATTGTGGAAAATATTAAAAAAAGTACAAACAAGGAGTGTATGGTTGATATTTCAAAAGACTAGTAATTCTAGCTCGAAATTCTAAAGCTAAGTGGTTTTGACCAATTTGTTCATACCCACGAATTTGGGCATATGGATCTCATGAAATATTTTGTATTATCCTATTCAAATAATTTTGTATCCAATCCAAGATTTGGTGGTTATGAGATCCACTTGTTTAGGATCTGATCTCATCTTGATATGTATAAACATGAGAGGATATCGTAGATTCATAGTCAGTAGTTCATAGTTCAAAAGTTAAGGAGTGAGAGCATAGAGTTTCGTATTGAAGATAAGGATCATTGTAACCATTTTGATCTTGGAATAAAGAGCTTTTTGTTGCACATCAAGAGTTCTCTACTGTAGTGCTCCTTGGAAGTATATGCCAAGAGAGGTAGGCCAACCTCTCTCTGGCATACACTTCCCAATTAGTTTCCTTTTTGTTGTGTGGTGTTATTCCAATAGTTTCTCATTTCATTTCTACAAATGTGATTAAAACCCTCTTTTCAAATCCTTTAATTTCATATGCTGATAGAGTACCATTGTAAGGAACTTACATCCATTGAAACATATTTCACCTTGCAACCTAATCTTCTATCATTGGAGCAATGACAACTTAGGATTGAAAGAGTTAGGATTTACTTTCTGTCAAGGCATTTATTTATTGTATGTGTGACTTAAAATTTCTCTTCAGCCCCTAACCTTATTAAGTTGATAGAGTATTGTTGCAAGGAGCTACAATCATTGTGGCATACTCCACCTTGTAGCCTAATTTCCTACCAACGGAACTAT
The DNA here is from genome assembly GCA_032191745.1 of Picea mariana. Taxonomy (NCBI): domain Eukaryota; kingdom Viridiplantae; phylum Streptophyta; class Pinopsida; order Pinales; family Pinaceae; genus Picea; species Picea mariana. The sequence goes on from JASDQU010436665.1 coordinate 67,347, forward strand.
GACAAGTAAGGGTTGAAAAACATAGAATTTGATTGAGTTTTCTCAGCTTCGAGTTAGTTTCCTACTCCTACATATATTTTTCCAGCATCTCATAAGCTTACGAGCCCTCATATTGATGAATTAAATGTAACAGAATTCTGACAATAGAATTGATTGACATTAACTGTAACATCCCGCTCTTGCACGCACTGAGCGTACTTATTCTTTGAGGACACTTGCGTGCAAGTGATCTAGTTCTTTATATGATGGGTTGTTTTGATTATGATTATGAGATATTGTGGATTTGATGATATGTTATTTTGGTTGTATTTACATCAACATGTGTTATTGACTGGGTTCTCCTGAGTGTGCAGGACTCTGGACGTTTGAGTATGCCGAGGCATCGATGAAACTCTATGGACTCTGGATTGAGTCATGGAGTGGACTGTTAGGGTTTGAATGTTGTTGATGTGACATATGTACATATTATTAGATATTATGATGTTGGTTTTTATTGCTAACATGATTCATTGATGGACAGAGGATGACAATAGCTTGCCGAATAGAATCACATTTAGAGTAAAGGGGTCAAGCACGACAACCAAAGACATTGAGGGAGAGGTGTAGCATCAGCCCTACCACAACCTACTAGCACTCCCTCCATGGCTCAAACTGTACTTTAACGATTACCTAGTTTGAGAAGAACCACGATGTCGTGAGGGAAGACTATGACAATTGCTCACGATGATTCAATAATGAAGGTTCCTTATTCCTTAAAGGCCCTTAGTCTCCCACAAGATCACCTGACGAAGTATTGACTCCAGGGGTTTGAAGTCTACCAAGTTCAATCAAGAGGTGAGTGGCACCCTTGGAGCACATAGTGCGTCTTGAATGACATGTCACGCAAATAAAACAGAAAGAGGCGAGTGAGACCCTTGGAGCACGTAGTGCATCCTGAAGGGAACATCACAATTTTAACTATGGTAAGTTAATAAACCTATTGCCTAGAAAATAGAGGTGAGTGGCACCCTTGGAGCACATAGTTCGTCTTGAATGACACGTCATGCAAATAAAACAGAAAGAGGCAAGTGACACCCTTGGAGCACGTAGTGCATCCTGAAGGGCACATCACAATTTTAACTATGGTAAGTTAATAAACCTATATGCCTCCTTAGGACCTGGTTGACCTTAAAATGAATGATGTGATAAGTAAAGTTTAATAGAAAATTTTCCCCTTAGTAACTGTCACCAAGCCTAGTGAATTTAAAACCTAGGTCTAAGCAAAACCTCTGAACAAAAAAAAAAGAACTAATTAGACATATAACAAGAAGGGGTAAAGAAACTTCAAGCTTTATTAATTAAAGTAAATTTTTTTAATGAAGGTTTAATTATAAAAAAGGGGTAAATGGTTGTTTGTCTAAACTTGCTAATTCTGAACTTAGTTAAAAATGGGGAAACTTAAAGAAAAGGGGGAAACTTTAATAAAAAGGGAAACTTAAAGAAAATAGGGAATGTCTAACTTAGTAAGGAATCTAGCCTTTGGAACTTTCTATTTATGAACTCAACTAGGATTTAAGTAAGGCGTAAGTCATTTAAGAATTGTAAGGAAATAATGGGACACCGGGGAGCTTTTTTAGGAATGCTTTTAGGTGGGTGAGAGAAATAGGCAAATTCAATTAATTAATAAATTGATTTTCTGGTGCAACTAAGAAAACTCTATAAAAAGGATGGTGGAGGAGGAGTATGGATCACATCTTTCTTGCGTAATGTTATGCTACCGAAATTTATATTGACTGAACTCTTCTTGCGGGAGTTGGGGATACCCAACTTGGACAACAAGTGGTAGCTCAACCTTGCGAGGTGAGATGGGAAGCTAGCATTCTCCAGTATTGTGTGCGCGGCCCCTTTGCGGCTCGGGGGGCTCAGGGGGGAGAAGAGTACCCCTAGCGTTGGCTGGGAGGTACCGGTGAGGTCTCAGCGGTCGACAAATAGTACTTGGATGAAGTGCGAGCACAGGATAGTGAATTCTAGTTATTCGTCGTCGGTTACATGTATGCAAGCACAATTGTTTTGTAAAAAAAAATTAAAAGAAAAATTTTGGTTTAATTTCTGTACATGAATATTATTAATGATGAATTCTATATTATGGTTTAAGGGAATCAAAGATATTGGTGGTAATGAGATTGGTTATTTCCTTATGAAAAGTGAATCATATTGTCTTATTGTGAACCCATGAATAACTTAGTTTCTCTTTTGTGTGTATGTTGTCTGAGGATTATCCTATTGTTGATTCGAAAATGAGCTGTATCTTTTAAGTTAGGAAATTTTNGCTAAGTTACTCGCCCCACTGTTTCTAGTTCCCCAAAACTGCAGGATAGACTAAAAGGATCCTTGATACATGCAATTACATTGCCTATGTGTTGTATTAATTGTTGCTAATCTTTGACAGCTTTAATAAGCGAATGTGTCTTGCATCTTGTGGGTAGATGGTATGTTTCATTTCTACAAACACAAACTCCAGTTTTTACATTTACTGGTTGGATTTATCGTACTATATATATTGAGATATATCTGTTGTATCCTTAAGATGTTATGATGGATTTAAGTAAAAGTGTTTCAACCAATTTACATATGACCGTGGGGGAACTTGCTACGTAGCATGTTAATAGCTTGTTGTTATACATACTGTATTTTTTTTTACCTGATAATTTCTACTGTGAATATAAGAAACCCTATGCTTTCGTTTTTCCCAAGCTGGAATGTGCACAACACCTTTGTGCATCCTTGTGTTTTCATTTTTATTCCCCAAACTGGAATTCTCCCTGCCCTCCGCGTAGCCTCGAATTCATTTTTCCCTCAACTGGAGGTGCACCTTTGATCTGCGCGTTACCTGCAGTTTATCACTCTGAGATATTTCTATCTGGTTCAACCTCTCACTTTCCCCGCCATCTCGTTTTGTTACCCAATGGATTTCCGAGTTGACTGATCTCTCTCGGCTCTTTACCCTCCTGAGACGAGATCCTCGCAGATTCACCTCTTCTCCCTCCTCATCGGTTTGCGTTTTCTGAGAAGTGCTTCACCTACCTTGTGAAAATCGACATCTTTCATATTGTTTCCTCAATTATTCCACTGGCCTATGCGTTGGTTCTCCTTTTTTTTAGTTTTCAGACCTCTCTTGTATACAAAAAGTAATTGCATAAATAAAATGTTTGGCCTTGATGCTTGAAGAAACAAGTTGTCTACTCAACATTGTTTTTTTAAATATGGAAAATCTTGGATTATGTATCCCACAATTTGT